>JAPDSC010085718.1:0-25957 GCA_026290005.1 Latrodectus geometricus | reverse complement strand
AAATATGTACGTGAAATATGATACACATTTCATTTTTAATTAAGGATATATTAACAATTGCTTATTAATCTCTTCAATTTTTAAGCATCTCTCTTCCATGCTTTAATTAAACAAAGTATTAATAAATTTAAACTTCTAAGATTTTAAAGTCATAAATCTTTTCAATTTTGCATAAACTTCGAGCCAGAAGGAATTTATTATTCCATAATATTATAACAATTTATAATTTGAAAATTGAATTACCAGAAATATAAATTGAAAAATCAAAACTACATTAAATTGCAAAACTATTAGGCTTGTGAATCAATTGTTTTATCATTAAATATATAAAAAAAATTAGTTAAATATAATTTTTTTAAGTCGTATGGTATTTCATATGTCTATATTAAAATTGATTTGTACAATTACTTACAAAAATATACTAAATTAGCAAAATGATTAAATTTTAGAAAAAAATGTGTGTTCTTCTGTTTACTTAAATTTTAAATACTTAAGAGATGGTCTAACTATTCCTACCATTTTTTTGCATTCCCTTCAAAAAGATTAGTTATTCATCTTTTATAAATTTTTTAAATTTCAAATATTCGCAGAAGAAAGTCTGGACTATAAATAAAAATTCTAATCTTCTTTTTCAAAGTCATTCTTAAAAGTAGAGAAACCAATTGTTGATTTATTGATCTTTATCTTACAATAACGATAACAATACTTATCTAAGAAATGAAAAAGTTTTATAACAAAAGTATTGGGTAGTTAGGTAAGTTATTCCATTATATATGAAAATGGAAGACATATAGTAAATAAATATATTGTGAAATGTATTTTGTCAATTCCAGTCCAATACCTTTTACCATCTTTCTAGTCATGGCATGATTTCATAATAATAGTTTTACTAGCAAAATCTGATTTAATGGAAAAAACGAAATGACTTTCCGAACAACCTAATATATATTTTATTCCTTTGAACAATTATTAAAGAAATAAGTCAAATTATTTTGACATCGTTAAAAATTACTGAAACTCCTCTAAAGTTATTATTTTTTTTAAGGTGTATATTGAGTTGGCTATAAAATTTGTTTCTCATTAGGTAGCGTTTTGTATTAAAATTTAAAAGTAAGCGATAATTTATCGCTTTTTTTCTAAAGGAATTAAAATGGGTAATTATCAATAATAATATATCAAAACGATATCCAGCAATATACTAAAAGTTGTAATGTATTTTAAATTTAACAATTATAAAACTATATTATATATATATATATATATATATATATATATATATATATATATATATATATATATATATATATATTATATTTAACTACATAAATAACAGCAATTAAACAATTAAAGAATTTAATATGCAATGTTTTAGTTTTGGATCAAAATTTAAAATTTTTTGAGTTTGAGATTTTTAATAGCTGGAAATTAATTAAAGGGATGGTGTATTTTACAAAATCTCATTTCATGGTATCTGAAAAGATTACCAAGTTTTTTATTGTTTTATATGATATTCAAAGAAAGTGAAATATATTTTAAGTAGATAGTATCTATTTTATTCCTTTAAAATAAAAAGAATTTTAATAGAGCTTCCTCATTTTCCTAATGAAAAGATATTGATTCTAAAATTTGCAAATATTAAACTGTTAGATCTTTTTTTCAAAGAAAAAAAAATATATAATAAGTAATTCAAAAGAAATTCTTTTGAAACTTCAATAAAATGTCTGGAAAATGTCTTGGTTTCTCGCCAAAAATATCTTAAAGCCAGTTTTCGAGAGAAGAAACTCAGAAATATTCCTATAGATATATATATATTTCGCCTTAATGCAAGACGACAACACATTGCCTTAAATGAAAACAAAATTAACAGTGAAATGAAATGCTTAACTGCACACATAACGATCTATTTTGTCTTAAACATTTCTCGAAACAAAAGTTTTTTTTTTTTTTTTTTTTTTTTTTTAAAGAAATTGGTTGCAAGTTTGAAACTACCTATGGTATTTAGTAGAATGCGGTGAAAATAAGGCAATTTAAAAGATAATTTCCTAATAAAGGCAATTTCAGAAACTATAAAGTTTTTTTTTTTAATTTGATAGATTTTTCTTGATAGCGTAATTTTATTTTAAATTAAATACAACTTAGTATGAAAGCATAAAGCAAAATTTAATTTTTTTGTCCACTTAAATATATGCCAAGAAAAATAATTCTCCTTTATTTTTCTTGTTATTAAAGTTAAATTAAGATAAAAATCTTAGAAAAATATAAATTATAATATTATTTTAAAAATAAAATAGAAAAAAATGTTATGTGTGAAGAAGCTTTTATCTCGATATTATTATTATAAATAGTTCAAAACATTTCTCACTTTGTAAAAGTTACATTAATAATAGTCAAAAGACATTTATAATAGTCATCGATAATAGTCAAAGAAAAATTTAATTATTTGCTTTTAATCCAAGACAGATTCTTAACTAGTTTTAACTCTCAATTTTAAAGATTTTAAGTAATTATCTTCATATAATAAATTTATTTTAAAAGTTAATAAATTAATTAGAATTTGGTCCTCTAAATTATTTTATTATTAATTTAACAAACCAAATATATTTTGGCTAATCTTAATTTATTTACTCAGAAAAATTCTTTTTCTTTCTTTTTTTTTTTTTTTTTTTTATAATGATAAGAAAAATAAAATGTAGCTGTGAAACCATAAGATATTAACTTTCACAAGTAAACATTTCTGTTGATGACATTAGGAAAGGTCAAATCTTGACAAGGTGGGGATTTATCTTATTCAAATGATATTTAATTCTTGTAATTTATTCCATTTCCCTTCACATTTTCTTTTACGAAATTCGAATTACAATTCGCTATCTTTTCAAAACGAAAGAATATTCGTTCATAATTATTAACATCCTTCACAGAAAATTTGTTTTCCAATTAGTTTTAGAGATTTTCCTTTCTTAATAGCTGTAATTTCTATTTATGCGACTTTTTTTCTCAGATGTAGTTCCCGATTACTGTATAGAATAGTCTATATAATATCAAAAGCTGAATACTTTGTTTCAACAAAATAATATACAGCGAAAATATCTAAGATTCTTTGAAAACCATCTTTTTTATAGTTTCTGATTTATCCGTTTAATTTATTTTTAACTATTACTTTCATATCTATATAAAAATAAATGCAAAGTTTATGTCATTACAAACAAAACAAAAATTTCTAATTGAAATATTGTTTTGTATATATTAATATTATATGTATAATAAGAAATAGAATATATATATATATATATATTTCTATTTCTGTGTATGTGTGTGTGTGTGTGTGAGAGAGAGAGAGAGAGAGAGAGAGAGATTTGAAAAATTAATCAAAATTGAAACATTTTTCAATACAAATTTTGTTTTCTTTTTAAATTAATGCTAATATTATGTGTTTTGTAACATGTCCACTAAGAGAAATGAGGTTTAAAAATTTACTTGCGAATCTAAATTTCATAATTCAATGAATAATAGACGCAAAGATGTTTTTTTTAATGATAAGAATTCAACACTGAAAAAAATTATTTACACTGAAGTTCCTTGGTTCAAGAAGATCAAATGGTAAAATATTTACTTCTAATATTTTGATTTAATCAACCCCCAAAATATAGTCTATGTCATTAGCGATTGTTGAATAACTGAAGTTCGAAAGTCAGCGATTATCTTCTAACCTCATAATCAATTTTAATCTATACTATAGGACATCAAATTTTCAATATTTTCGAAAGATAAGTTGTACTGTATAATTCACTGTATCCATTAGGTTCTGAAGTATTGTTGAATAACAGCAGACACATTTTTAGCACTTGTTGTAAATATAAAGAATGTATGTTGATTTTTCCTGTATAGATTACTGGAAAATTATTGACTTCTCATATATGTTACTCTATTATTTTCAAAACAAAATTTATTTTATTTTAGAAAATTTTAAAAAGAATATATTTTTCCTTTGTTTTAAGGACATCGAAGGGATTTTTATATTAATGACTGATATCTTTTGTGATTTTCAACATTTTGGCTAAACATTCACTAGATTACCCAGAAAAATAGTAATAAATACATAAAATATAGTAATAATTATATTAAAGCTAAAGCAAGCTAGAATCCACTAAACAATTTACAACCAGAAATGGATGGAAATTGCATGATAAGGATGCTTAATAATTTTAAATCTCATTACCATAATTATGAGCATTAAAATTTGAAAAAATAGTATAACCGAGGTTTATCATATCAAGAATTCGATAAATTTGTTCAGCCAGAAAGTACCCTTTCTTGAGAATATTCCATACGTTGAAATAGCTTCAAGTTTTCTGGAATGTACATATATTACTCGCTTTATTTGTTGTTATATATAAAATCAACTAAGTTAAGTCTTGATTCTAATTTGAAAAATGATAGCTTTTTAGCCTTTTATGTAAGCTTAACGGTTTTATATTATTTTTATTATTATATAGCATGGATGGCCAAACTTTTGGGATACGGTGTCTACTCCACATTTAAAAAATCGAAGGCAGTCTAAAAATGGCAGAGCTAATTTAACGTACATATTTATTTTCGGTAACAAGAAAATATGTAAATTATGTAATTTTTTTAAAAAAAAACTTAATATTTACAAAATAAAAATTTACTAACGAAATTAATCAAAGTATTCGTGTATCAAAAACTGACCATTCTATTCACTTCGTTTAGCTGAAATTTGGCACTGTATATCTGCGACAAGTTTATCATATTGTGGCTGGTACGAGCTTATTGCAATGCATAAAAACGAAATTAAATGTTCATCTGTTAAATGCGACCAATGTTTGTCTTTTGTTCATGGCTGAAAAAGCAGATTCGCAAAGATACCTCAATCCAAAGTATGATTTCAAGTACAAAATCAATTTGTAAATATTTAAAAACGTTTCCTCAGAAATTAATTTCCAAAAATCAGTATCGCTAAATATGCTCTGGATTTAAGAAATATATCGCATCTTAATTTAATAATTTCTTCCTCGACCGTGACTGATGTGATATCTATTAAATGTCCTATTTTTTCAGATACTCCATCAATGTTGACATTTTCATTAAATGGAAATATAAAATTGAATATTTCTTTCAACCTAATTAAGTCAGCGAATCTTCTTTCAAATTCTTCAAACGAAACAAGTAAGTTTTAAGCGAAATCTTCGAAGTCTCGGTTTGTATTATGGATGCACTCTTCCTCCATGTTTTTGAAGTTTCTCAATTCATGTTTTCTTAATTGAGATGCTTACCTTTCTATAATTTTTTGAATGTTTTAATCACGCTCATCAGGTCTGTTTTAGGTTTTAAATCGTAAACCTTTAATCATAAATCTTTAAATCGTAAATCTTTGCACAGTTTGCTTAGGGTTCTAAAGCGTAGACTATAGTAAATTTTTATTTAAAATAATTCATGGATTCTATGTTATAAATCATAAATGAAATTGTTAATATCCGAGGTCATTATCGGGATGGTCACGTGGACTACCTAAAATGTCTTCACGGTCTACCAGTCGACCGCGTTCGACGTCTTGTCCACCACTGTTGTATAGCATTAATAAATCTGTACCTCATATCAGCACAATAATTTATGATTCTTGTGTTTGATGTTTAAGTAAAAACAAAACTTTATGTTATAAATCAATAGTCTCCAAAAATTAATTAAATCATGCGTACTATTTCATAATAAAATGATTAACTGCTTAAGATCACCATATTTAATAACAGAAAAAGAGTAACAAATGATACTTCTTCTATTAATCACTTTAAATGTCGTAATACTGAGAATTTGATCAAAGAGAAAAACATAACCTACCTAAAGATTCGATTATCTTTTCAATCGCATTTATATCCTCGAGGCAAAGATTCATGGTTTTCCATTAAAAAAGTAATTAGCAAGTATAAAAAGAAGATTGTCCCACTGATAAATTACTTTCAGAGAGAAATATTTGACATTTAGGAGGAGAAATATTACTTCATCGGTTTCCCAAATGATAGGTAGACGAATTTATTTTAGGAAATGCATATTCGATTTTTTTTATATGAAACAGGTGAAAGGTAAAAATTGAAGAATAATTGAAAGTAACGGTTTCATTAGGAAGAAAAGGTTGTAAGGAATGCCTTTAGAGAATAAAAGAAAGTTGAGCAGTGATAAACTCATTAACTAAATTTTAAGAAATTTACACAAAATATTAACATTTACAAAAAAAATTAAACGGTTATTTGAATTTAAAGCGTAGATTTTGGTTAAATTAATTAATACTCTACACATAATTATCAATATGTCAATCAAAAGTACTTCTTTTAATTAACAAAGATTGTAATAAAAAGAATCTCTCTTAAATTAACTATGGATAAAAAAAGAATTTAATTTTTGTAAGATTTAATATATGATTGAAAAAATAGTGTTATATTTAATTATTATTTAGGCTATAAAGTGGGTGTAATAATTTTCTTTTTCAGTAAATTCATTTTTTTCCAGAGACCGATTGTTTCACTTTTGAACTTTCAGCACTTCATGGGTTGAAAAAGATGGATGTTTATGTAGTGAAGTATCAGTGGTCATTTCATCGTGACCCCGAATGTGAGTAGTTATCCGTAATTTAGAAACAATAAATAAGCAGAAAATCCCCAAACTTGACCTGCTACCCTCAAAGAGATCATTTCTCATGGATGACATTGCAACCACGAGATATTTTACGAGCCCACACAGCCATTATTAGGAACACAACTCACAACTCTTTTCTGTTGGGTCGGGATTAGAACTCACTACCATCTAATAACGAAAATGATGCCCTAACCAATCAGCCCCCCATTTAATTTTTGTAAATTCATTATAGTCAAGAATAGCCAAAGACTTTCTCTCAAAATGAACTCATTGTTAATACTTAACGGAAATATATTTTGTAAATGGTTTTAGAAACTTCTGAACTTCAAGAAATTAAAGTCATTGATAAAGATGGGAGAGAATGATGTTTCATTTTTTTTAAATGTACCACGAAATTAAATTTAATAACAATTGCAATTAAGTTTTCGAAGCAAAAATAATTCATCTAAATTATTGAATGTACTCCCTATTTAATAAACGTTCCTTTTCTGCATATTTGATTGAAATTTTAGATTTTCATTTTATTAAATTCATCTCGTTAAGTTTTAAAATTATGTCATATGGCACTTGATTGTGATACATATTTATTAAGTGTGTGTAATAGGTTGATCACACATACTTACTTCACGTTTACCACATATTGCATACCAGCATAAATACCAGAATCGAAGCTATGATAAAAAGAATTCAACATTTCTTTCTACCATAGCTTCGATTCTGGTATTTATTGAAGATTGAACTCAGAATCTCTCTTTAATCCTTTTTCTGGTATTTATCAAAGTCATAATAGGCTGTATTCAGTTTTGTGGCCACTATTCCTCGTTATTTTTTTTTATCTAAAATATTTTCTATGTAGGGAAACAAGTCGGAAATACCATATATATTTCCATTCAGCTGCCTATACTGCATTATTTAAAAAGGAACTGGAGACAAATTTCGATGTTGATAAATCAGCTGCTGATATTTTGGTAAGAATTGCTTCACCATCAAACTATCTTTTACTTCGTAAGTTTTTATATCAAATTTTGCTTAAAAATTCTTTTAATAATAACCATTCTGAATACTCAATTTGTTATCCTTTGAAATTAAAAAAGGATTTTAATTAAATAATGATTTGATAGAAAATATCTCATGATGATTCACAAGATGTCCCCAGGGTTCTGTAAAGATTTTCATCAGAAGACGAGCGGGTTAATTTATTCTTCATATTGTGTATTTGTGAAAATAATTAATCCATTTATTCAGAGAAACTTCATATTTCTTACTATGTGTTTAGATAAAACAAAATTAAAACATCTAATTGGTGAAACTACTTGTTTCTTTGCTGTCATTCGCTGAGTGTAAACATTTTTTTGTATTTTACATCGAATAACCACTAATTCTTCAAGAACTTTTTATTCATTATCTTATTTTATGACAGTCTCTAGATTTTAGTAATTAATGACCAAGATCTGTCAAGGGACAACGTTCGAAACTTTTATTTTATCTCATTAGTGACTTTGACAAAACAAATATTATTTGTAAAAGAAATTTCATAGATATCTAAACACAAGTCCAGTATTCTACGATATGTTTAATAACAGACAGACATTAAGTAAACAGAATCTAAATTTAAATTTATATTCATAACCATATCTAAAATTTTATGTTATCTCTTGTTAAATAATTGCAAATTATGTGGATTTAATTTGAAACATTATAATGATCTACTTTATATAATTAAATAATTCACTTATTATATAATATATGTATGCCACCCAACCTGTCTAGTGGTTAGCATAACTGACTATGGATGGGGTGGACCTGGGTTCGAATCCCAACTCGGGCATGGATGTACTTTCTCTCTCTCTCTGTGTTTCTTATCCTTTCCTTACATGATGGATGAATGTGGCCCGCCTATAAATGGATTTGTGGTGGTGTGGCGTGGGTGATGCTACTCGTACCTCCGTGACTTGGTTCACAGGCGCCCATCGGGTAACGATAAAATGAGTAGCAGTTTCCGGCTTTGTTTGCGGCAAATGGGCTAATGTACTTACTTGCTCAAGGGTGCCCGCCGTTATCAATAATATATATATATATATATATATATATATATATATATGTATAAAAGCAAGACTTATTTGAATTAAATGATAATTTGCAGAATTTTGCATTTTCAAATGTATTAATTTTGTGATTAAAATTAAAAATTTTTGTTGAATATTTAGAGATATCTTTAATGCTTTATATTAAGATTAAGAATATCTTAGATTAAGATTTAATTAAATTTTGGACTCTTCCTCGTTTAGCTGATAAGCTACGAAAACAACGCTTCTCATATAAAAAAAATCAAATAATCTTTAATCAAAACATATTTTATTGCAGTAAGGTAAAAGATGTAGGAAATAAAAAATAGAGATTCCTTATTTCCAATAATTTCTTGATTGTATCTTTATTTTGAAAAAGATTTTACTTTATTAAGAAATATGATACGCATTGATTTATTCTTGGAAATATTGTTCTAAGAATCAGAGATTTGTCTTTATAATTTTTATATCATTTACTAAAAAATTCCATCCGTTTTAGAACTTATTAACCTTATGGATTTGGAATCAAGAAGTTTTGTATTTTTTCCACAATTACTGATAAGGATTCAAGAACAATATTTTCCATTTCTAAATCAAAATAAATGTCAAAATAATCCTTTAATTCTATTGATTTATTGGGTTTGCTCACTATTTCTGTTTTGCTACTCATTTAAAAAAATTATAATTTTTTATTATTAAAAAAGTTTAAATCTGAGATAAAGTAAAGTGATGTACTAAATTATTCACATAGTTCGCAAACTAAAAATTTGTAGGTTCCATATATTTCATGAGTTTTCTTGGATTCAGATTCAATGAAATTTGATATTGGTATCCATCTTTATTGCTGAATTTTGAAAATAATATTTCGTTTCACATAATCAAAACAAACTAGATCAAAATGATCTTCGAATCCAAATTTTGTTTACTCTCTCATTCTTCAGGGACACGCTAACTTCGAACAAAAAAGCAATCAAAAGAGAAATAAAATGAAGCCAGCTGTCTCAATACAATTTAGATTATTGAACCAGAAAATGTAGAACACAATTTCTTATACACCAGCTATTTTTTTTTCAAACAAAACTTTTCCTTGCATTATTATTTTTTGATTTCTTACATGGATATTTCTATTTCTTTGAACCAACATTTCTAGATTAAATTTGCCACATATAACTCTTTTAATATAAATTATTTAATTGCAGAAATAGAGTTTTAAAAATTATAAAACAGAATATATATTTTAATTCAGGAGAAAATTCTTTCATTAATTATCTATGATATAGGACATAAAATTTAAAAGCAAATATCTGGTATTAGTTTCATTTAATGAATACTGAATACTTACACATTCACAGATAAAGAATAAATTATATAAAAGCTATTAAATTGTTTGTTATTGTATATTTGATAAATTTCAAGACCTCCGATATTTTTATTATTGTCAGTAAAATACGATTAAACATGAATTGTACTAATATATATATATATATATATATATATTTCATTTTACATTAAAATTTTTAAACAAAAAAGTAAAAAAATTTTAAAAAATAATTCTTAATTGTAAAAATTAGAACTTTTATTTTATTAAATGTAAATATTCTAATTTATGTTTAATATTTTTCCATTAATTTCCTAATTTTTATCAGTCAATTTTTACATTAGTAAAAATTAATGAAAAAATTAGAAATTTCGGTTAAAAGGTTATTTGAATCCTTGAAATCTGAATCTTAAAAATTCAAATTTAAAAACTTTTTTGCTGATTTTCAGTTTTTAATAAATTAAAATTTACTTTTCAATTAAAATTCAAATAATTTTAACTTTATTATCTCATTTCCAAGTTTAAAATATAACTGAATTATTTTTTAACTAATTAAGCGATTTATATATATAAACATATCACTGTCTTACATTCAAAAAAATTTACATTAAAATATAAATTAAATGTCCTAAAATCATATTTAATTTTTCATTGAAAAATAATTTTACTAAGATTTTCTATTCCTTGAAGTTTTTTTTTCAATTTAAAACTAAATTAAATGAATAAAAATAAATTGAAAATTAGTCTTAAATTTTAAAATTTATCGAATTAAAATTGAATAATTTCAATAATGAAATCAATAATATTTTATAAAAATATTTGTAACATATTTATTTTTAAGTATATTTTTATTATATTAAGTTTTAAGTATTTCTTTCAGATTGGCTTCTTTATCATATAATTATCAATTCGTTTAAATTATCATTTCATACCGGTTTTTCTCCTTTTTCATTAATTTTTATTTTTTTGTAGATTGTAAAAAAGCTCTCTGAATTTAGGAAACTTGTGATTGGGGTTTGGATTTAAAAAATTGGAATACTTCTATTAATGTTTTATTAAAAAGCTGGAAATAATTATAATTTTTTATGTATTTGGGTAGGAAAATAAATACAATAATCGTACTATTTGGTGCTGTTCTAACACGATATCTAATTTTTGCTCTGTATATCTTTCTTGCTAATCTAAATTATGCAATTTCTTGTAATTTTCATTTGTGATTGTCGTGATTTCGAATATTTCCCATTTTTTACTTTTATAAAATGAAATGTCATAATCATAAAAAATAAAAAATAAAACTAGTTAAATAAAACTATATGGTGACAATTTCATTTGCACAAAATATAAGGTAAAAATAATTTCTTTCATTTAACAATCCTCATATCTATTCAACGTTAAAATATCTTAATATATTTTAGTAAGTCTTGTCTATTTATAAAAAAAAAGAAAAAGATTCCAAAAACCCATGTCTTGCGAAATTTATGAAAAAATAATAATAATTTAATCGTTCTAGAATTATAGCATATGAGAGTGAAAAATCTCAGAAATCATGAGACTTGATATATGAACTATTTCTATTCTCATAAACTATTCTTTACTTACAAAAGTAAATAGAAAGAAATTTAGTTTTTCAATTTCTGTTATTTACATTTGAAATTTCTTTCTCTTATTTAATCAGTTGCATTTTCTTCTGTTAGATAAAAAAAAAATAATTGCATAAATGGGAAAAAACAACATTTATAAAAAAAATAATTTCACATGCTATAGAAAGAAACATAAAAAATATATTTGAGTTAAGAGACAAATACAATCTTTTTCTTATATCGTATTGATTTTTCAAGCTCAGAAGTTTAAATTTTTTAACTTATTGTATTGATTCACAAATATTAAATATTTAAGATTTACTCTCCATTGCTATCAAAATTATTCATTATTTTATCAATTTAAATTTAAAGAACATATTTAAAACAATACAAATAATAACATTTTATTTCCTTGCTTTACTTTAAATAATTTTTTTAAATATGTAATATCCATTGTTATGTTATGCCAAAAAAAAAAACAAACAATGTGTATAAATTAAAAATTTCATATTATAAAACTATTTCGATTTATAATAACATTGTTTCTCATAAAATATTTACATTTATATTATTATTTATTTATTTATTGAATATGTGACACATTTATTCGAATTTTAAGAAAATTTAATTAACAAATTAAATTTAAATAAATTATTTGTATTATCAAATCAGATTATATACATAAGACTAAATAGATAAAATTAAAACAGATTCTTTCTTTTAAAATTCTTGTGTTTTCGAATAGGCTTAGTATTTCATATAATATTTTACGCTATTGAATTGATTAGTTTCTATCACAAAATATGTCAAAAAAGACATGTGTAAAAATTAAAACACATCTTATTTCATAACTATAAGTTCATTAGAATTTTAAGAAAATTTAGGAAATGAAATTAATTTGTAAAATAAAGATTCAAATGATCATTTGTATTATTAAAAATTATATTAAATGCATAGAATTCTTCGTAAATAGTTAAACTTTTAATTTAATCTTTTCTTTCAAATTTCAAATAGGCTTAGTAAATCAAATAATTATGTTTTGCAGTATTGAATTAATTGTTTTCCATCATATAATTCTGAATATTTGAATTCCTTATTCTGATATAATAACAAATTTATAGCTATTGTATGCATTTATGATATTAAAGTATTATTCTATTTATGACTATTATAAACGTAAACCTAATTCTGATTAAAAATGTAGATTATTAAAATGTTATTATATAAGAATTTATTAAATCAGTAAACAAGTCTCTGTGACATTTTTCTATATAAGAATTGTTCAAGTGATTTCTTTGTCTTGAGCTAGCACATCTCTTAACACAAAATTATTAAATATCATGCAACTTTTATACTAACTGTACCACGTAATAAAAAGGATATTAATCAGAAATCTTGCTATGAATTCGAAGATAAACAATCTTTTAATTTTTTTTTTACTTTAGAGCTTTCGTGGTATAAAAGGTTTTTCATTAAAAAAATTTAAAGAATAAAAAGTAATATGTATATGCAATACTTTTCCCAGTTAAAGTCGCTTGGGAAATGAAAGTAGAAGTATTTTTATTGTAACCAAGACCCATTCTTCTGCATCAAACAATTTGATGAGCATTGAAATGTTTTTATTTCCTCCAGGCCCCGGATGTGGTGAGCTTCCAATAAGTATTCCCTGCGGAAAGAAATAAACGTTAATAAAAGAAGGAAGGTTTTCCAATGGTTTGCTTTCAGTGGAAAATGTTTGGCATGCAGAGGAGAATTATTGCTTAATTGATTCTCCTAAGCATCGATGTATTTGACAGCAGAATCTTTTCCTATGAATACCGCTTAGTAGATTTGGGAATTTAATAAATCCAATAAAATTGTAATATATTAATTTTTCCAATACGGATAAAGGTCTTGGTTGTAGTTGTTTCAGTATTTAGGGAATAGGATATTTAGATTTTAGGAAATTAAAAAATATTCACAAATTTAATAATTAGAATCATAATTTTTTAGCAGTATAATTTTACTATTAATAAATTAAAACCTAACTTAACTGTTCTTAAGTAACTGTTCTTTTAAATCAATAATGGTCGTGCACGGAGAGATTTTATGTGTTCAAAATAAAAAAAAAGAACAGAATGCCACAAATAATATATAGTTCAGTTTGACTTTATTGTACACATTTTCTAACTTTTTGGAAATGAATAATATATGATAAAGTTTACAAGTTTGTATAATATCAAAATGAATTTGAAGTAATTAATGTATTATTTATTATTAACAATAATGTTTCATGTTTTTGGAAGTTTTATTTACCCAACTAATCAAAAGTACTGCTGCCTACTTTGTCTAGAGGTCAGCATGCCTGACTGCGGATAGGAAGGTCTGGGTTTGAATCTCGGTTCGGGCATTATGTACTTTCTCTTTCTCTCTCTCCTGTCTTTATCCTTTCCTTGTATGAATGGTTGCCTACCCTATAAACGGGTACCTATGGCATGTGTGTACTGAGGAAGTCGGACTCCACACCCAATTGTGGTTCAGTTGTAAAAAGTGGAGCAACGCATACTGCCAGCCTGGCTGGCACTCAACAAAAAAATAATCAAAAGTACTGAAATCTTTATAAAATATTTTGTGATATGTAATTTATTTTCTGCTGGCCAAGTTTTTTATCAACGCAAAAGACATGAGAAAACTTTGAGAAGTTAAATTTTAAAAGGCTTCTTGTTTCATATATATTTTCCTCAGCTTTATGATTTTCACATGGAAAATTGTTTTTTTTTTTTTTTTTAAGTAAGAAAGTAAGTAGTTTAATAGTTATTTCTGAAAACTTCATTTGTTTTTATTTCTTATATCCTATTTTTTCCAAATATATAAGCAAAAATCAAGAGTTTCATCGAGTTCTATATATTTAAGTAAAAAAACTTAAGAGCTGTGATAGGTTTTTCTAAAACATATAGCTTTATAATTACAGAATTGAGTCTTTAAATAATGTAATTTGAATAGATTCTTAGAAGAGAAAATTTAACAATATTTATAACCTTTTAGTCTACCCCAATCTGGGATAACAACATACTTTTATAGCTGTTAAAAATCGACTATCTCTGATCCTTAAAGTGTAGGCCATTAATCCGAGATAACAGCATACTATGCCTATTTTTTTCAAATATCAGAAATGGTTAGAAAAACCAATCATCTCAACGATTTTTGAAATTTTGTAAGAGTAAATATTGTTTTGAATTTCTTTATAAAAATATAAAATGAGAAGATCTTTTTTTTTCAATTACTAATTTAATTTTCAATTTTTGTTTTTGTTATAATAAAGTGTTATAAAATAGATTTTCTTGAATGAAATTGTGAAAAGTTAAGTAAAACGTTTTCTGTTTAAATTATATTGGCTGAAAATTTTCCAACTTGATTCTTTCCAGAACTCAACCAAAAGATTCCTGATTTTTGGAAAAAAATTTAACTTAATTAAGAAGCATTTTCTCTTTGATCAATGTTAACCTTCAAAGTAAAAATCCCTAAGGAGAAGGACCGAAAACTTTTAGCTGAAAATGTGCTTTCTGTTATACAAATTTAATTTAATGCCAGAAATGAAATTTTCCCCAGTATGCTTCTATTCATGCAACAGGCCTAGTCCATACATGGTTGGATGAACACAAGTATGAAGTTGAATATCTATTTTGCCCACAGTCACCCGATTTCAATATGGTTGAGTCATTATAGTTTATTTTAAAGCATTCAATACTGAATTGATATCTCTTACCACCACATCTCCAACAACTTTCGCAATACCTCCACAAAAAAATGGTGCAATATTCCTCTAAACACCATTTATAACTTGTAAGAATCATTTTCTAGATAAATTAAAGCAGATGCAAAAGTTTATCCTATACCGTACTAATAAAGGATTCTTTATTAATACTTTATTTTAGTAAGTTAAGCATTTCCATTATTCTTATAACGACTTGTATACTTCGATAAAATACTTCCCTATTATTATGATTGTCTTTAATACTTACCAGTTAATGCATTATAACTGAGATTAATATAATTGTAAGAAAGTCCTTACAATTATATTAATCTCAGTTAGAATTTTCTAGAATTTCCCTACATCATCATAAAAAAATTATGATGATGTAGTGAAATTTTCATCATCATATTATGTTATCAATTATTGTCAACATATTTTTTATAAGTATAATTTTATCAATTAATTTTATAATATATGGAATGATAATTTCATTTTATATAGTCTTTTTGCATTTTTCAATATTGTTATATTTAAAGAAAAAATCTTGTTTCGTTTTTGGTTGGTTACTATCTTCAACACATTTGCCTAATATATTGCACTTTTGTGTATAGCGATATATTTTTTGCAGAAATTTCCTAAGATCGTCTGCATGCATTCTTTCAGTTTCTCGAGTTATATATAAGAAATTCATTTGCATTTTAAGAAATAATGGAGATCTTTTTCAAGAATAGGAGTGTTGGGTAAGTTTATACTTTTGACATGATATTTCATGAAATTTTTTCAGTGACCAGAATGACTAAGACTTCACGAATGTTCAGATTTAAAAGCAAACACAAATATTTGAAATTATTTTCCTTATAAAGAACAAATAAAAATAAAAATACTTTAACTTAGTAATTTCCGTAATCTTTTTTTCATGATCCACACACACAAAATTTGTGACACTATATAGTACTATCATTTTGAATATTAGTTTCCATATTCGTACTTTTAAATATTTAACTCACGATTTTCTGGAGAATAAATAAATAAATTCCATTAAATTTACACTTAAAAATCCATGTAAATCTTTATCAATATTATTGAATGAACGTTCATTTTAAAAATGATCATTAAACTTACGAAATCTTAAGCGTTTTAATAACTGAATAAAACGCCAATATACAGTATATTCAATAATTGTATTTTTATTTTATTAAAAAACAATATTATTATTATTATAGTTATTAAAAAGTGATACAATTTCTTATGGCATCATTAATGATTAACTTTCACGATGGAATAAAACAGTTTCTTCAATTTTTTTCATGATAAATGTAATCATTGTTTTCATCCAAAGCTGACATTCCCCGACTAATCATCAGTGTTTTTTAAAAGATATCATAATTCTAATTCCTCTGATGAGATATTTATTGAAAGAAATTTTGATTTAAGAATTTGAAATACAAAAATATTCTGAATTTTAAGTATTTATAGCTTGGCGACTTCGTTTTTAATTTCAATTATTAGGTTCAATCTGTAAATATTGCTTACAAATTTTAAAAAAAGTTATATAAGCTACGCTTGGCATCAACTTTCAAAAATAAGTTGAAATAAATGCCTCATACAATTGTGTATTTTTAAAGGAAGTAATTTCAATGAGTTTTGAAAAGATCCAAAGAAATAAAATGACAATTCTTATGTTACTATTTAACTCATTTTAAAACATTTTGCATTCGAATTTTACGATTTTCTTGCCAAATATTCCGCTATTTTATCAGTATATTTCACACAAATAATATTTGCCCTTTTATTTTAAAGTTGGAAATTTAATTAGAAATAGTCTTCAAACATTGTTTTATCAATTCATGTTCCAAATATTTCAATACATTTGAAAAATATTATTTAAGTGCTCACAAATCGATGAAACAATTTACTTCCATATTCCTAAGCTAATCTGGAATTAAAATGTGATAACATAGTTTTGGCAAGAATTTTTCTCGGTGTTTTGCATTAAAATTCTTAAATCATCTTTAAATTTAACTATAATATAAGAACTAGTAATCTAAGATATAATAATCTTGTATATAATCTAAGAAAGGTAATTCGACCATTTTATTTAAGGGTTGTTATATTAAATGTAAATAATAAAAATTCGACCATGAATAAATTATTAATGGTCGTATTTTTATTATACGACCATTTTCATACTACACTGATAAACATCGTTTATTTTTCTTTATGTTTCTCAATACAGATACCGATTTTTCCCCCTGATCACGTGATTCATTTGCATAATTTTATTATCAAATACATAGTTACAAATTTAACTATTTGAGGTAGAACATGCATGGTTTCTTCAAAAAAAATTAATAAAACAGTGGAAGCATGAACATTTTCTCCTACACATTGTATACATTTTGAAATTGAATTCAGCTACATTGAATTTTTGAACACTCAGGTTTTTGTTCTTCTCTCAAAATTCATCTTAGTCTCTCTATATTTAAATCATTCAAAAGTATGTCTGTGTTCTTTTCTTCTATGGTGTAGTATCTTTTTGTTTTTTTTTCCAAAAAATAAAGAAAATATAAAGCAATTTTATGCCATGAGTGTTTTGTATGCCTTGAATGCATTAATCCTCTGAATGCTCAATTTGTTGAATAAAATCTCTTAAAACATTGCTTATTTTACATGTTTTAAAATTATATATACACTACTGGCCATTAAAATTGCTACACCAGGAAGAAATGCAGAAAACAAAATGATATTTATTGGACAAATTATACTAGAAATAACAAGTGATTAAATTTTCAAAAAATTTGGCTGGATAGATGCTGAGAAATCAGTACCCAGAACAACCACCTCTGGCAGAAATAGCAGCAGTTATACGCCTGGGCCTTGAGTCAAACAGAGACTGGATTGGATGTACAGGTACAGATGCCCATGCAGCTTCAACACGATGCCACAATTCATCAACCGTAGTGACTGGCGTTTGGTGACGAGCCAGTCGCTCGGCAACCATTGACCAGACGTTTTCTATGGTGAAAGATCTGGAGAACGTGCTGGCCAGGGCAACAGCCGAACATGTTCCGTATCAAGGAAGGTCCGTACAATACCGGCAACATGCGGTAGGGGCATTATCCTGCTGAAAGATAGGGTTTCACAGGTCTCGAATAAAGGGTTGCGCCACGGGTCGTAACACACCAGAAATGTAACGTGCACTGTTCAAAGCACCGTCAATGCGAACAAGAGGTGACCGAGACGTGTATCCAATGGCACCCCATACCATCACACCAGGTCATGGGCCAGTATGACGATGACGAATGCACGCTGCCAGTGTGCGTTCACCACGATGCCGCCAAACACGGATGCGACCATCATGATACTGTACACAGAACCTGGATTCATCTGAAAAGATGACGTCTCGCCATTCGTGCGCCCAGGTTCGTCGTTCATCACACCATTGAAGGCGCTCTTTTCTATGACGCAGCGTCAAGGGAAGCCGCAGCCATGGTCTCCGAGCTGAGAGTCCATGCTGCTGCAAACGTCGTCGAACTGTTCGTGCAGACACTTGTTGTTTTCCAAACGACCCCGTTTCTTGACTCACTGCTCGTGACGTGGTTGCACGATCCATTACAGCCATGCGGATAATATGCCTGTCTCTTCGGCTGCTAGTGATAGGTGGCCGTTGAGATCCCGCATGGCATTCCGTATTACCGTCCTGAACCCATTGATTCCATATTCTACTAACAGTCATTGGATCTGGACCGACGCGAGCAGCAATACTGCGATAAGATAAACCGCAATCCCGGTACGCTACAATTCGACCTTTATCAAAGTCAGAAACGTGCTGGTACGCATTTCTCCTTCTTACACGAGGCATCACAACAACTTTTCACCAGGGTACAACGTTTAAATGCAATTTGTGTATGAGGAACTGGCTGAACAATTTCCTCATTTAAACACAATGTAGGTGTCTCTACTGGCGCCTGCTTTGTCTGAATGCGCTGAAAAGCTAATCATTTGCATATCACAGCACATTCTTCCTTTCGTATAAATTTCACGCCTGTAGCATGTCGCCTTCTTGGTGTAGCAATTTTAATGGCCAGTAGTGTATTTGAGAAGTTATATTTGTATTTTTTTTTTTTTTGGAAAAGATTTTTATATGGATTTTCATCGTGAGAAAACAAGTTGTCAGAAAAACCAGTTCAAACCAGTTTTAAAATAAATTTAAGTGAATTGCAGTTAATTTACTACTTTATATAAAAAGTAAAATGCATAAATAAAAAAAATATGTCTCACTGTGGAAAAATTTATTGCTATCAATTAAAAATGTATATCACTATCAAAATTAAAATCACTTTTAGAATCTGATAAACTATCAAGAATATATACTCATTCAATCACTGAACATTTTCAAGCAGACTTTTCTGATTAGAAAAAGAAAGCAAACCGTGAAGTCAGAATGGTAAAGAGAAAGTACTTTAAATGCCGGAATTTAGAGGGTAACTAATGACATCTATTGATAAAAACATAAATTAAACATTGAATTCACTTTACATTTGGGTCCTTAATAAATGAAGAAAAAAACACGATTAATTGCGAAAATCGCAGGATGACCAAACTTTGCTTTTTGAGTTGCTTGTGGAAATCGAGGGAAGATCAGCCAGATGGTTAATAAGTAAAAATAAATAAAAACCCGTAATTTATAAGTAGATTTCAGCGAATATATCTCATTATATATTTTCAAATAACTTACCAAATTTGTTTACCATATTCTTGAAGGTAAAAGTTATATATAAACATTTTCATTTTACATGGCATTATCAACTGCAAGTGAATTTGTAGTTACTTAAAATCTAAAGAAAACTGTCAAAATTAGACCATAAGATTTCCATGGTTACTGACTCTTGGAAAAGATTTTTTTTCATTCTAAAACCTCATCTAAAAGTAACTAATTACGTTGATAAATTAGTGTGGAAATTTAAAACTCTAGACAGACACGCCTAAAGTATATGCTTCGTCATTATTTAATTTTTATAAAATATTCAATTTTTTAAAATTTTCTGTATTTACAACCTATTAGAGACATGCAGTTTTTTATTCATAATGGTTTCGGATAAAATCCTAAAAAGAGATAAATTCTCAGTCACATGATATGATGTCATTCTTAGACTAATCTGATGTTATTAGTGCATGCATGTCTTTTCTAGGTATTCAAGGGGTTGGTTAAATTAGAATACGTTTTGTACGTAAGGGTTAATTCCTCAATGATCCAAACTACTAGGAGTATTCAAATTTGAGAAAAAAATTGAATTGTAGACCTGAGAACTGGTGGTTCAGGTACTGGTTAGAATCTTGTCGATTCTTGGATACACGAATACGAACTTACAAATATTTATTAATATTATGAATTAATGATCCTTATTAATTAAATTGAAACCAATCATAGTCTTGATCAAAATTGCGAGTAAATGACATAGTTATGATTTATATTTTAACGGATTTTACTCATAAAACTAGGCTTCATAAGCGATAAATAACTACAACGGTCATTTTAGATTTGAACTTCCTAGAAAAATACATTATTTGTTATTTTTTTTTAAAAAAAAATAAGTAAATATAATATCAATAAAATCATTTATTTAAATGAATCCTATCATTATTGCAAATAAATTATTCAGTTTTATTGGAATAAGTGAAAAAAAATCTCTGTATGGATAAACTCTATAAGAATACCTTCGTGTAATATTAATCTTAGTGTCTATATTTATATTCAGAAAGAGTTATGATTACGTCATTCCTTTCTCATAAATCAATCAAGAAAAACAAATTGGCTTCTTTCATCTCTTATAAAGTTATTCTTTCAATACAACGCCCATGAGATAAAAATCATTGCACAAGAAAGTGAGCCAAGTTAACTTTATTTTTGGCTTCTTTTTCATCTGATTTGGCTCTTGTCAGCAATAAATATTAAATATAAAACTTTACCTGGTTTCTTCAGAGAAAAGATAAATGTAAGCTATTCCGTGAAATATTTACTTTTCTATTTTATATTCCTCTTGGGATTAGAAAAATTTATCCTATTAGGAAAGAATTCTTGCGGAGTTTAATCAATTTATTGTCTTAAAAAATTAGAAGAAATAGTTTACCAGGAAGTATTTGAAGAAAATGTTGTTATTAATGGTTGAAGTGTTTACGAAAGTTATACTTTCACATAGTTGATTTCAGCCATATATTCATAAATTAAATAAAAATTCTGGGAAATATCTCCCTTTTTTGTTTCAGATCAACCAGCGGTATTTATAGAATTTCTAAAAAAAAATAACTATTCATACATGAATTAAAATTTTCTTATGGAAAAATGCATTTTCTTCCACAAATTAAACTTGGTATTTACAAACAATATCAATATCTTAAAAAGATCCCGGTGACCAGTTTTTGGGCGAGCAATTAATTAACAAATTCTACTGTCTGCATATAACTTTGAATTAAGGTCAAGTGATGAATCTCATGGTAAGGGTACTTAATTTGGAGATTGAGTTGCCATTTTCGAATCAAACTTTCTCATGATACCAGAAAATAATACCTGAATAATTTGCATAGGAAGTAACTGACAGCATAGAAATCGAATCTTTGATTCATTCAAAAAATTCCAATAAATTCTGTTCTTCTAGCAGTCAAACTACCCAGCGAAAAAAACCATAAGTTACTCTGGAAAATAACTGGACTACTTTTCTAATATTATTACAGCAAACAAAATCTACACAATAAAAATGGAAATTATGGTGTACCGTAATGAGGTTAAATTTTAAGTAAAAAAGGAAACAATTTAGCAAAAGTATCATTTTGAATTTAAAGCCCATTATGTCTCTTTGATGATAAAAGGAAGTTTGTATTTATGCTATGCAATGCATTATGATTTAATAATGATCAATAAAGAAATAAAATGTAAAATCGTTATGAAAACTCTGGAAGGTAAAATTTTGAAGTTTCATTGACAATCTCTTTGTTTCATTGTATTAATTTAATAAACGCAAATTCAATCTCACAATGGAAAATTTAAGAGTTTTCACGTTGTTTTTTTAGTTTATTTTTACATTCTAAAGTTTATGCGCCATCTACTGCTTGTTTCTCAAACTAACCTTTCTTGTGTTTGTCCTGTGTAAAACCTTTCATTACCTTATTCAATTCCTTAACTTTCATTATAATTCTGTTGCGTGACAATATTTGTGAAATCGAATATCATGACTCACTTTTCATAAATATTACTTTTATGCGTCTCATTTTATTCAGAAAAATATTGATTTCTTTTGTTGTATTTCTACTATAAATATTTTATTGTCATTTTATTACTTGTAAAAAATAAAAATGTTTTAAAAAATTTTAATATAAATAAGAAAAAAGCTTTGATATTTTATGTCTTTTCATTATTCTTACATTTTTTGAGTGCAGATTAAGTTCTCTACAAGCTTCTTTGAAAAGGTCATACTTAAAAGTGGCATTTTATAACTTATGTAATAAGAATAAAAAAATAATAATTATCATTTAGGAATAGGTTTAGCTTAATTACAGATTATTACTATTTTTTTCTAATATTACTTTTTCATTAAAAATCAGTCAAAGACTAAAATGAATTTATTTTTACATTGACTAAAATATGCTTATAGTAAGATTTATGAACACTTTTATTATAGAAAAAATCAGATTAATTTTAATTCATCTCATTGCAAAATATTAATTTCATTTGTTATGTGGGATGTCCAAACAATTTTTCAATATTATAGTATTATTGTATGGGAATTTATAAAAAATATTTTCTATGTGATATTTTATATGAGCATATTAGTATTTGGGTTCAGCATGGTCTAGTTGTTGGAAAGGGATATTTGGATCATAGGATCCTGGGTTCGATAACGGCTGGACAAAGGGAGATATATGTTAGGCTTTGTCTTTCTGTATGCACATCTGTATGCATCTGCTAGTGTGTGTGTGCTTGGGATTTTTTCCAGGTTTTATCCCTTGCGACACTTGAGTGTGGCCTAATATCAATAAAAAATTCCCTGGGAGATAAAATACACATTGAACGTTTAAATATCTTGCAATATTAAGCTGTCCACTACGCGGTGTCAAAAACCAGAATTTAGAAAAGATGAACTGAACTCAAATTTTGGAAAGGCTTTTGTTTACTTAATCTCTTCAACATGTTCATTTTTTTTAAATAATTTTTACCGGAACTGAAAAGATAAATTCACTTTTCGTAAAATTTTGACTGTGTTCAAATATTGACTGAGATCAAATCCATCCTACGTTGTTCCCTGACATGAAGAATATCGATTGTTTATGTTTTGAGATTCAGAAAAAATTTCTTCCACGCACACACACAAATTTTTAACATTCGGTATACATAACTTGTTGTAAAGATGTTTTCAACTGTGAAAGTACGAGCTTTTTCAATTTTAAATTTATGTCAATATTTATTATTTATAAGTTGCAATTTACTATTCAATCAAAAAATGGAAAATTTATTAAGTAAATATACTTTTAACATTATATTCAAAAAAGAGTTTAAACAACAATAATTCAATAATAATTTTTTAATGAAAAAACAAGTTTTGGTGAAAAATTGAACATTTTTTAAATTTTTTGCTAAATTTAATTTTTTACAAGTAGTTTGATACATTTTCGATTTTTGAAATTAAAATTTTTTATAATCAAATTGGAAATTAAACTACATCATTAAATGTTTTTGAAAACTTTGTGAATGTTTGTTAAGAAATTTAAATAAGCCGGAATTAATTAAACCGTAATTTGTAACTTTTTCATTTACATCAGTGTATATTTAATGGAACATTTCAAAATGTACATAAAGATAGAGACATGAAATTTTAAAATTTCATATATGGAAATTTCACCTTGAGGAATAAAATTGCCGAGTCTGAATATCAAGGATTGTAAAAAAAATCAAACTTTTCATCACATATCACTTGTAGAGATATTAAAAGCTTTTAAAATGTAGATATTAACTAGGGGATCAAAGTGAAAAAAATTATTATTATTATTATTTTTTTTTTTTTGTATTTAATATATACGAAAGATGAAATTTACAAAAATTTCACATTATTTGAAAAAAAGATAATATATATATACAATGAAAATTTATTTGGTGAATTTAAGTGATTTATATGTGATGATACAAGGTTAGTTGCCTTATCAGTCAAAAAATTTATATGCCTGTATCAAACCTGGATCACAAGACAACCTTGATTTTGCTGTAACTTTTTGCTTGTAGCAGAAAACATCAGAAAATGACAATCTCCAAGGACGCGGGTGGATTTAACCTATAAATTTACTTTCCTCTGGTGTTGTGGTATTTTTATGTTGTCAAAACGCGATTTAGCTGGTTTGATAAACAAAAGAATTGGTCAATGAACGATAAACCAAGTAGCTTATTATTCCAATGCATAAAATAACATTGTGCCTTTTGTACTTTTGAAAGTTTTCTAACATATTGTTACTAATAATTGTTTCACTTTCTTCAAATAAACTTTCTTAAAATTTTCGCGATTTTTTTAAATATATTTCAATTTAAAGAAATTTTTTAATAAATTAAAAAAAATTTTTTTAGTTATTTTTATTCTCTCTTTCTCTTAAAAAAAAAGAGAGAAAATAATGATCATAAAATTGTTTTGACCTTTCAGGTGTTGTGTGATAAAAGCATTGCTTTCCAAAGAAGCTATTTTAATTTCATTAAAAATTATGCGCATATATTATTTTCGATTAGCCATTTATATTGTTATGCACAACAAATAGTATTATGTACCACTTATATTGATATTGATTTGCGAACAGTTTCATTTCAACAACTTTTAAATATTCATTTCGAATTATTCAAATTTCCCCAATAATGCAGATTTTATTCATATTTGTAAGCAAATGTAGAGAAATGTAATATAAATTTATACAATAAAATTCTGCTCTCTATATAAAATTTTATGCACTATTTATATGGAAATTTTATTGATGAGTTATTTTGAACCTAATGAAAGACGACGCTATTAATTTAATTAAGCAAAAGATGGAGCTGATAAGAGATGCACTACATCTCCCATCATAAAAATACTATCAAAAGCAATTAATTTGTGTCATAATGTTTACGATGGATATAATAAAGTTTTGTGAAAATTACGAAAAGAAGTAATGTCTATACACGTGTAAATTTTTTTTGTTTTTCTTTCTCCAAGAATGTAAGTGTTATTTTGTTTTCCTACTTCACACAAAGAATAACTGTTAATTTCGTTTTGCCCTTGTAATATCATTTTGAATTTCTTTAAAAATAGTTTGCTTTATATCCGTCTTTTCAGTAAAATTTATCTGGCGGAAAGTTTTTAATATATATAAATTAACAGAATAGAAGTTTATTATGATAGTTATATATTAGTTTATTTGTTAAAAAAATGGAATGAATTAATATGATTAAATAATATTATTCTTTTTTTTTACAGTTATTTACAATTACAGTTACATAAATGGATTATAATGACAAAGTTTTAGCTTCAGACCCATCTAGGTTCAAATTTTATTGTAACTAATCCATCTTTCGTCTTCAACTAAAATTCTATTTCCAAAGTTTGAC
>JAPDSC010085716.1:0-24158 GCA_026290005.1 Latrodectus geometricus | reverse complement strand
CTAATCCACTATAGTTCAGTAAACAGGATGAACAATCGAATAGTATATAAAGTGATCCAAACATCTGGATCTACATAAACTAATCCCTTAGAGTTCAGTGAACAGGATGAACAATCGAATAGTATATAAACTAATCCAAAGATTTGGATCTGCATAAATTAATCCATTACATTTCAGTAAACAGGATGAACAATTGAATAGTATGTAAACTGATCAATATGCGGTTTATATATATAAATATATAAACCATATAACAAATCTAAGATGTGCACTTACATAAACTAATCCACTACAGTTCCGTGAACAGGATGAACAATCGAATAGCATATAAAGTTTCCAACCATCTGGATCTACATAAACTAACCCACTACAGCTCAGTAAACAGGGCGACAATCGAATAATATATAAACTGAAATAATGATCTGGATTGGAAAAATTTAATCTACTATTATTAAATTTGATAACTTTTTTTTCAGAGGTTTTCCTTTTATGGTCATTTCAGCGTAAAGCTTTAATTATAAAGACAGCAATTTTTTTTTTTTTTTTTTAAATACGAAATTGAAATATTTCACTGTTATTAAAATGACAACTAAATGATTTCTTATTTTTACACACCGATATACTTGAATTACAATTTCCATATTTCATTACGTTTTAAATGATTTTTATAATTTTGCATAAAATAAATATGATATAAAAAATAAACAAAATGTTTTAAAATTGTTTCTTTGACAGTACATTGTCATTCGGAAAAACTTTTTATGGATACTTGGGCTTTATTTGTATATCTCAAGACAGAAAATCCAGAAAATTTCCAAATACCTACCTTAATAGACACGCACTAAAAAACAAAAGTGTATCATTTATTTATAGTATTTAATGACTGGGTTTTGAACTTGAGATCCTCCTCTCTGAAAAAAATGGCCCTATCCTAGGACATGATAGGCCTAAAATTAATGCTTATCACCAAATAATTTATTGGAACAATTAGATCAGAACTATTTCGAAGTGCAGAAAATAATTTAAAAGTTAAACAAAAATATTCTTCGAACTTAAATTACAAGTTCGTATATTAAATTTAATTTTAACAAAAATCAATGAAGTCAGTAAAAATTTATTTCCTTCTTTTTGGTATTTTAATCTTTTTACAGCTATTTGTGAAATTAATATATATATATAATAGTTCCCCTTTTTAAAAATAACGAAATTTATATTTATGCATTTAATTTTTCATTTAAAATTTTATTTTTGGTGCCAAACGAAATGAAAACGTTTCTCTTTTACAGCAGCAGCGAGAAATAACTTTGATCTAAACTAATTGGTCTTATTTAACTTAAGGAAGGAAAGTAACCGAGAAAATAAAAATAAAAAAAAATTAAAAAAAAAAAACTAGTGTAAATTCATACTTAATCCTTTTCATTAAAGGATTAAAAAAATAAAAAACTTCAGAATAATATACTTTATAAATTGTTATCTCGACTATTTTATTTTTCTTAATTTGTTCCTTATTAAATTTATGCCTTTTACTTTTTGAATTACATTTATTCAAAAAGTTGAGATATTTTTAGATACAAATGATTTTAATTTCGATGCGATTTTTACATCTATTTATTTTTGTCAGAAATTACTTTTTATCGATGTTTTTGAATTGATGGAAGAAAGAGAAATGCAATCTTTGAAATATTTAAAAGTTAAGTGATTGTCGATTGAAATACTTAATGGAACTTTTTATTTTCAAGAAAAAAAAAAGCTTTTAAAGTGGAGCAATGTAATGGAAAATTTACTTTTTGAATTATTTTCATACAAATAAAATCAACTAGTTGTCCGATTCCATTTAAATTTTAGTTCAATATTCTTGGAATGTTTTCGAAATAAATTACACGATGGATTTTGGATCTCTTTTACATTAAGAAAGTCTTTACAACTAGAATGCCAAAAGTATATATTAACTTATTTAAATATCTGATGAATTTGATAAATGATCAAAAAATGAATAAACTCTTCTAAAAAGGAACTTTTGATTCATTTTCTTATAAAATTCACCATGGCTTTGTTGCAAAATGTATTCTTCAGAATAGGCTATAAATTTGTTTCTTGACCTTGTTGAATTTTTGAACATATGAATTTTTCTTATTACAGGATAAGTATTCGAATTTTTCCAGGTTTTCTCCTTTGGAATATATAAATAGCATCCTCTATCAGGAAAGTATCTTCTTAGAGAGCAATTTTCAGTGGTTTTGTTAAAAGATAGTCTTACAAAAAACTTCCAACGTTAATTTGGATCAAAAATAAGACTAGAGAGTGTTGTAGAACAAAGACTGAGCATCGGTATCGAATCCATTTCCTTTCAAATAGAAGTATGATGCCAGATTATGGTAATTTAAGTTGTGTTGGGAAGAGTTTATAGTTTTAGTATGTCACTTGATGATAACTTTTTACACAAAAGGACTTATTTGACTAGGACTATGGTTTAAGTTGTGTAATTCCGGATCACCATAAACATCTATGCCCAAGATGGGAATCGTACTCATTTGTTACTGAATTGAAGACCAGACTGCTATCCAGTCAATTACCTACTTGTTGCTATGAAGAATAATTTTCTAACTAATTAGGTATTCGTGATGATGTAATATTCTAATCAGCAATATATGTATATATATGATATATATACTTACCATATACATGATATAATATATTATGTATAATTTATAACATCTATATAGATTTATTTAAAAAAGATGAAGGCTTGTTTAAATTTGTCACAAAAGGCAATATGCAATTTTGATTGTGAATTTAAACTGAAGTCTTATACGACAAAATGCACAAATTTACAAAAGAACCATAAAAATATTATTATGAAATTTCTTTTTTTCAACTACAACAGAAAATTCTTTTCAACTACAGCAAAGATTATTTCTTAATTCATTAAGAATATGAAAAATACTTAAGACAGCCTCAAATTTCTTTTTTCAACTACAAGATTGAATTTTTGATTTAAAATTATTTCTTAATTCATTACCAGTGCGAAAGTAAGAAAATATTCAGAAAGCAGACTTAAAATTTACATTGGTTTATATTATTAATATAAAAACTATATAAGGTGCATCCCACTCTGTCTAGTGGTCAGTGTGCCTGAGTGCGGATAAGGAGGTCCCGTGTTCGAATCCCGGTTTAGGCATGGATGTACTTTTTCTTTCTCTCTCTCCTGTCTTTGTCCTTTCTTTGTAAGCATGCGTAAGAATGGTTGCCTACCGTATAAACGGGTATCTATATCTTGTGTATACTAAGAAAGTCGGACTCCACACCAAATTATGGTTCAGTTGGAAAAGTGGAGCAACGCACCCCATATTGTCAGCCTGGCTGCACTCGACCAAAAAAAAAAAAAAAAACTGTATAAGTGCACGCATTTGATTTGATCTGTTATTTGAATGCACAGCATCTTGGTCTTAAAATCAAAAGAATATAAGTTTGATTCCAGTATCATATGATTAATTCAGTTCATATTTGTGCAAAAAATTCTATTGCAAAGAAGCCTAATCAAGAATGTTTTATTACAATATCTAACGAATTTGCTTTTATTAACTGTCTTTATATCAGTTTTCACTAGTACCCGAAGTTTGCGTTCTCTCAGAAATATTTTATAAAATCGATAAAGGACAACCCAGCAGAGTGGCTTCTGTTTTTTTTATTTATTTAATTTCAAGAAAATGTCACGAGGATGAAAGATGCTCCAAAATAAATCATTATGGCACCACCCCCATTCCATGTTGCATTTCTTACCGAAGGGACGTCGTATTTCATCCCGTAAATTATTCAAATTCCATTCAAGGGGTAAGCAGGGTCCCATGCCCACAATTCCCACTCTCGGCGTCTTTTCTTCGCACAACAATGTCGCAATGCTTTCCCTTGCGTGCCGCCGCTGCCCGCGCTCATTAAGTTCTGGAGGGGCGCCGCCCATGGAGTTGTAATTCGAAGATCGTCGACCCTTGACAGAGACGAACAAGGAACGATTTTTGTCGAAAAGACAGACCATGACGGATATCATTGCGCCATTTTTCGGTTTTGACAGACATTTTCATCGCCAAATGTCTGCCTGGTGACTGCATTGTGTTGGGAAAGGATATTAGGACTTGGCACGAGTGAAGTTGATCGCTTCGATTTGTTGACTGTTTTATTTTAACTGTTTTGATGCAGCAAGATATCAACCGTGTTGTGATGAGTGTGAGTCATAGCTTGTAAATCGTCAATTTTTTTTTTCTCGGTTATCACTCCATGATCCTTTTTTCGCATAGTAATGATGATTCAGCCTATATCTATAGATTAATGTGAAGTCTGAGCTACTATAAATATGGCATTGTGGACTTAGTAGTGAATTGAACCCAAGAACTGTTGAATCAGATAACAAACTTTTTACCTGTAAGCTCAGATTCGTCAACAGCTTTTAAATATTAGGTTGGGGAAAAAGTAATACATTATTTTTTCGGTAGACGTCTGTAGTGATCGATATCTCGTGAGGTATCTATCAAACAATTTCAGCTCGTTGGAAAGGTGACATTTGACACTAAAATATCCTCTTGCGGTTTTTTGTTTGATTCATTCAGTTACGAGTACAAGGTTTTGAAAATAGAAGACAACAAACAGAAAATTCGATACAATTTCGTTTTTCTTTTATAATGCGGAAAAGGCTAACCAGGTGGCTGAAATTGTGAAAGGTGTTTATCGTCCTATATATGACTGTAACAACCAGTTACGCACAATTTTGGTTTCGTCGATTCCGTTCGGGTATTTTTGATGTTAGAGATGCACCTCGCATGTGGATACAGCATCGTCGAAAATGTCTATAAAATATCAAAAATGATCGAAGTTAACCGCATGTCAGCAGTCGTAACGTGCAAGACCTAAAAATCTACATGAAAGCTGTTTTAAACCTTTTTACAAAGTGAATCCAAAAGAAGTTACATAAAGTTCACATAAAAATAATGGATTTCTTTTCTCCAACCTAATATTTAATTACTCTGAAAAATTGCCTATGTTTATTTCTGTAAAAAATCTGCGAATTGCCATTCTGACACGTAATATGTTGTGTAATTACTAAAAGCTATTATAAAGCTAATTTTACATCCAGAAACTATTGCCTTCAACAATATATTTTCATAAACTGTGACCGTATTCATGTGAAAACTCCCAAACACTCAACTCGACAAATCACAGAAATTTAAAAACATGGCATTTATCTCCCGTTATTCCATACTGACAATATCGAACTTAAAACTTTCCACTTAGAAGTAATGTGACTAGTAAAAGTAGCGAGAGAGAATAACAATTAATTGGATATCAGAGTCCATATTTTTAATGTATGTGATTCGAGTGGAAACATTTCAGAAAACTCCAAGGGTTGCAAATAAAATTAGAGCAACATATCTGAGAAACACTTTTCATGAACATACTATCACAAAATTGTATCCTGCATTAAATATAACAACCAGCAAAATCTTGTACTTTTTACCACATGTCAAACCTGTAGGATGGCTGCTGGCAAGGTGTTTGTTGATTGACGATTGTGTGAGGTTTTCCTGCTATAAACGCGAACTTTACAACGCATAATCTGACTCAGATATTGTCATAAAAGTCTGCAGTAACTATACGTTTTTTAGATGCAACACGCAGAAAAATGATACCATCACTGTTTGCCACAATCATCTAAACCTTCATTGAAGAGATTTCTTGAGTAAATTTCGACAACGTTGTGAATCTGGTTAACTTTGGTAATAAGTTTGATGCTTTAATTTAAGCTATTATATATAGACTCGAGTTTTTGTGTCCAAAATGGTATCAATATTCTAAAAAAAATGCGGTATTGGCCAAAGTAAATACCAACCAGCAACGACCAATTTTATCTTTGTACGCCAGTGAGGCGATGAGCATTTTCATGTTAAGAATTTACTTGAATATGTGCTTCACAGTTTGGTTCAATTTCTATGTAGAGTCCATCGATAATTCATAAACAGATCACTCTGTCTGCTGTTATTGTACCAGGATACTTCTTTGTACCTAGCTCTGGGTTCTACCAATCAGATAGAAGCTGCTGGTGGAGACTTCGTAATTTAGAAGCAGGGACCAATCATAAGATATCTAATAATTAACTAGCTACCCCCAGAAATATCATTTCACTTGGAAGACATTGCGATCAGACCTATTTAACGTGCCCAAGCCGCCTTTAGTGAATCCGACGAGAAGACGCCCAACTCTACTCTCTCAGGACACTGCGGTCCTATTCATATTGACATGGTCGGTCAACCACCCTTCAACATCAGGTTGAGTGATGGGTGGTCAACTTGTTCGGGCAACTTCGCAGTCTCAGTCAAATCTGCATCAATGTTTTAACTTATCGTGTAATGATCATATAAAATAAAGCATTTTAACCATAAGCGTCGGATAATCTGTGCTGATATTATCAAAATCACAGAAAAATAGTCATGACCAAAAATTCATGAAAAAGTTGTGTGGTGAAAAAATTCAATGAAAACATTTAATTCGAATTAAATAAGAGCTTTTATTTAATAATGTGTTTCACCGAAAAATGGATCTAATAAACTCTTAAATCTGAAAAGTTCCAAAAAATCTTAAATAATGTGATTTAATCGAATTCTTTAGTATTGAAAGTATTCAATGAGAAAATATATTCTTTTTGTAGTTGTTTACTGCTGGAATCTATATAAAACTCAGTGCTTTTAATTAAATATCATTAGAGTATCGAAAGGTTAATTTTTATGATATTTAGAAAAATACCATCGCGTTGATTAAAAATTTACTTTATTTAATATCTTAATTATTAAAGAATTTTTTAAAAAAAATGCAAAGTTTGTCTTTAAAATAATAAAATATTGCTACTTTATAAAATAAACAAATTTCATTAAGTATTCTTTGTTGTTGCTTTGTTTATTATTTTCTTAAAATATTTTCAAAATTAAAAATATATTGGAATTTTGGCTGCGTTTATCGATGCCAAAATCTTTTGCACAAGATTTAAAAAGTGTGTGCAATTTAATGTGCTTTTTATGCAGGAATATTTGCACATTTTGGTTCAATTTGCCATTGATACTTACTTTGAGCTAAGTACAAAGGAAGTAGACTGGTACAACAACAACAATCTGTTGTGCATAGTCTTGGTGAACTTGTTGGTTAGGGTGCATCAGTCGGAAAATAGTGAGTTCGAATCGCGACTTAACTTATGATCCTTCATGTTTACAAGAGGCGTCTGGGGAACGTTAATTAAATAGTGGTCACAATGTCTTCCAAGTGAAATGATACCTTTAGAAGTAGCAAATCAACTCACTTATGATCCTTCATGTTTACAAGAGGCGTCTGGGGAATGTTAATTAAATAGTAGTCACAATGTCTTCCAAGTGAAATGATATCCTTTAGGAGTAGCAAATCAACTCACTTATGATCCTTCATGTTTACAAAAGGCGTCAGGGGAACGTTAATTGAATAGTGGTCACAATGTCTTCCAAGTAAAGTGATACCTTTGGGAGTAGCAGATCAAGCATTAAGAATCTTCTTCTTGCTCCCTGTTTCGAAATAACGAAGAGGCCCAACCGGCCACTTCACTTAAGTAGTAGAGCCTAGCGAAAGCCATTACTACAATTATTGAACTGCCTGTTAGGCGAATTTTATATAAAAATCTGCATTTACCTATATATATATATATATATATATATATATATATTCGTGAACGTGGACAAGATATAAAAAAACGACTCGTTAAATAAATAAAATTGGTATGAAACATCCTATCCAATTAAATCCTTAATTTTGGCCTTCTCGTTGACTTTAAAAGGTAAGGAACAGTGGTGGGGTTAGGAGATAGCTTTTAAAAAATCTCGGCAAAATCATGTGGGGGTGGGGATAGCTCCAGGAAAGAAGAAAAGCGATAATCGCTAGTCCGTACCAGCTGTTAGGAGGTTTTATCGATCTGTGGGACCCTGGGATCGAAGAAATCTTTAAGAGAAGAGGGGCACCCTTTAACGAGGGAGGCGAAGAACAAAAGATGGACTGTGGGTGGTGCTCGACGGAGACATCACCTTGTCGGCTGATGTTGATGTCACTCGGCGTGCATAGACAGGGAATGTTTCTGTCTTGTAAAACCGGTGAGCTACACTCATCCAGGTTTGTGAGGTTAACAGGGCAGTGTAATTTATCGCTCGGTAAAAGATGTCGCCAAGGAAAGTACTTAGAATACTCATTTTTCTTGTTTTTGGAATTGGAATGTTTTGGAATAGGAATGTTTAAAAAGTGTTGTCTTTGACCAGCGAATGAATAATAGTTTTTAATTATTAAATATAAATAAAGCCATTATTGTATAATTTCACAATAAAATATTTCTTTAAGTTTTAATAAATACATGTTCTTTTCTGTATGCAATTATTGCACTACAATTTTGGCGTATTTGGCTACAAAAATTTATTTAAAAAATATTTCCTCTGAATCAGATTAGGGAATAATTTATTATTTTATAATAAAATATCAAAATTTCTTTTTCATTGTATATTTATATATATATTTGTTACGTATATATATTTTTTTATGTAACCAGTTATCAAATTAGGGACTTAATATATGCTTAAAAAGTTATGCTTAAGAAAAGTTTTTTTTAGACGAATGACTGATTTATTATTAAGGTAATTAAAATTTTATAATAAAACATTGTTTTCCTCTCAGTTGAACGCTATTCCTTATAAAATGCAACATCCAATGATTTGCGTTAAAAATTTAATTGGCAGATTACCAGTCAAGGCTTTGAAGCATTTTATTGATTTTCGCTTAGTCACATCACGAAGCATAAAAAAGAATCCAACCTAAAAAGTAATCACCTAAAAATAATTTTTAGTTAAGTAAATTTATTAGCTTGATTTAATATATTTGCAAAATTTATATCTAGTAATCATTTGTTTATATATAAATTGTGGCATGATTTTTTTTTCTTAAAAGATAATATTTAAAGAGAATTTAAAATGTAATTATTTTAAAATCTTTTTTATTGTTTTAAAAAACAAAATAATCTTCCTATGTACAATAAAAAATCTTTTTAAAAATATATTTTAACTTCCTAACGTAAAATGTTTCGACTTAACGAGTGCACATTCAATCTTCTTAGTAAAAATTTAATCTTTTTTTAAGCTATCATAAATTATCTAAAATTGCATTTTCACTGTTAGCGTTCATTTATTCATCACGTGTTACCATATTAGTTGTATAAAATTTTCATGGTAACTTTTTAACCTTCTTTTATTTAATGGGTTGAGGTAACATTAAAAGTACTTAAAAACATAATATTTCTCATGTGTCATAAAAATCAATCTCTCATAAAGCAAATTTTCGTATTTCATATTTATTGCACGTTCCTCAATTAATGCTAAAAGTATCTGAATATCCGAAAATTATTTTAAATTAAATAAAATAATATTAAAATTATTTAAAAAAAAAACCCCACCATGTAACTTATAAAAATTAGCTATTTTAAAGATATTTTATAATTTTCTGTCTGGGACTTGGCGAATAGAGAAAGTCTGATAGAGCGGATATCGTTTTCTGAACAGAGCTCCTCCTACACGAGGGTGGAAGTATGACTTTTGGCTCAAAAAAGGCAACACCATTTGGTCTTTCAATTTAGAGGTAGGAAACCAGAGAAGACCTAAGGCCTGTCTCTTAAACCCCCCCCCCCCCCCCAGAGGTATTTATTTGAAATAGGAACATTGAGGACATTGCGACTACGACATATTTTGCGTGCCCCACTCGGCATTAGTGAACACGATCGTCTTTAATTGCCTGGGAATCGAACCCACAACCTGGCGATTGCGAGACCGAAACCCTAACCAACGAAGCTACCGCGGTCCTAAGTAAAAAGTAAGATGCATTACTTAAAGTGATTTTATGTTTGTTAGTAATATTAAATATTTATAGTTTATATATTTATTGCTTAAATTATTTTGATTGAATGTTTAAAAAAGAAATTAATAGCTCGCTTACATATAATTTATATGGATAAATCTGCCTGCCTCTCTATATATAAGGATTTCGGTTTAAAAAAAGAAAAAACTTTAAATATATAAACAATTTGTATTTACAAAACTATTTGCAAAAATGCTAGTTCTTCTAGAATTTTTTAGCAAGATAAATAATAATTTTAAGTAATTACGAATAATTTTGAATACTAAAAAATCCGTTTAGGATATTAAAAGAAATCGAAGTAAATTAGGTGTAAAAATGTATTACATTAAATTTTATAACAAAAATAAGAAAATCAAGAAAAAAATCTCCGAGAAAAAGATTGAAAAGCTTGTGCCGTGTATTTAGCGGAACATGAAAAAATAAAATGTGTGGTCTATACATGTATATATTATTATATGCTTTAGGATTAGAAAATTTTATATCTATTTAACTACTTATACACAGCACAAAAATCAAAAAGTAAATTTTATGTTTGAACTGAATTGCGATTGGATTGATTGACAATAGGCCTAAATATTTCGTCTAGGAATAAAAATTTTAATTAACCAGGTACCAGAAATTTGTTAAAGTTAAAGTAATCAGAATCTGAAAATTTATTATGTTAATTTTTTTAAGAACAAAACTAATTTTAAAACTCTTTTGATAAGTGTGGGTGCATATGGCTCTCACAAATTAAAACTATTCTATTAAAATCCATTAATTCATTTACAATTTCTAAGAGAGTAATTACACCAGATTTCCATTAAACATTTCCGGAAGCTGTTCAGATCAGCACTTAACTGAATTTTGTGGAGAAGAATTTGTGCAGTTTAACCATTCGAACTTCCAGGTAATGGAATTGTTCGAAATCCAGACGAAACCCCGCGCCATGGTTGGCTGCCTTGTCCTTCAAGATGACCGAGTCTAAGCTCTTTTGGCGAGAACGTTGCTCCAAACGAAATTCGCCTCTTTCCACTATAGAGGAACTGCAGAATGGGCAGTCTAATTAGCTCTGTGGAAAAGCCACCGCGGGAATTCGAGTTCATTGGGCTTATTGGGTTTTTGCAACTCCAAAGTCGACGGTCTCCATTCGAATCGTTACCCTGGGGTATTCACGGTGTGTGGCAAAATAACGGGAAATGAAAACATTGCTGTTTTAGTTTCTTCCTCGCATCTCCATGGTAATGATCTTTCTTTTCCTGTTTTTCCCCCCTCTTTTCCTGGAAGCTCCTGGTTCATTTAAATGTCTCACTCCAGCTTGTCCTGACAGGTTCATCGGTTTGTTGGAAAAGTAGCGTCTTTCAGATACAGGCTTTTGTGACAAGGCAGCCTTATTTGTTCAGTGTATACATCTGTGTATGATTCGTAAAGATTTAGAATTAAACTTTTTATTGTTTGTTTTTGTATCTTGAGGGTTTTGTACAGAATTTATTCTTTATTATGTTTCTCAAGTTAATATACCATCCGCTGAAATCGAGTTCTATAAGATTCCACACTTATAAATATTTATTCCAGCATCTTTGACTTGATTAAATTTCTTCGTTTGTTAATCCATTAAAGCTTTTGAAGATTTTACCTTAAGATTTTGTTTTTACTGAGTTTTACCAAAAGTGCATTTTTTATTCGCTACTAATCTAACCTACTGATTCAATAATTATTAGTATACAAATAGCAGCTATATATTTTTAGAGTGCAATATTTAAGTATCATTTTTAATTTCTTTTATTTCTAATGGCGGGCACCCTTGATCTGCTACTCATTACTCATTTCAAACTGCTACTCATTTTATATTTACCCGGTGGGCACCTGTGAACCAAGCCACGGAGGTACGAGTAGCATCGCCTACGCCACACCACCACAATCCTGTTTATAGGGCAGGCCACATTCATCCATCATCTGAGGAAAGGACAAGAAACGCTGAGAGCGAAAGAGAAAGTACATCCATGCCCGAGCTGGGATTCGAACCCAGGTCCTCCCCATCCGTAGTCAGTTATGCTAACCACTAGACGGGTTGGACGGCTCAATAATTAAGTGTATATTTGATAAATCTTGATGGTAAATGTTATTATTATTTTTTAAATAGCTATCAAAATTGCTTGACCTGTTTTGATTGCTATCGAGTGTCAGTAAGAGAAACCGAATTCAAGAATGGAATATTTAATTTTCAGTGAATAATAGTCAGTAAAATATTTATTCATTAAAACGAATAACCTGTAGTTATATGTTTTCTTTACTTTAAGTATATTTTATCTTTTTATTGTATTTAGATTGTAAATTCCGATGTAAGATATATTATTCCTATTTCAGCAATAAAACAGCTGGAATACAAATAAGTTTCTGTATAGTAGCTGATTGTAATAACTAATCAAAAGTTCCAATAATAAAGGGTTCACCGTTGCTTAGTGATAAGACTACTTAGTGCATCAATGGCTTGTTTCTGGGCGTAAACTGCCCAGGTTTGAGACAAGCCATTGATGAATAGGAATGCAATGGAAATGGACAATGATTACGTTATTTTTTCTGCATACACAACTGTCGGAGTTGGTGCATGGACATTTTTAGGTTTTCTTACTTGCGACACGTGAATTTCTTACCATTTATGAAAAGTCATTACAAAAAACATACCTCGGGAGGTACATAAAGGATTTACAAGAATATTCCCCTGTTATGTTTACCAATTATTTTTGACATACTGTTAGGTGAATCAAAAGTCACCAACACAAAATATATTGAGGCTTCAAACCATGATCTAACGAGAAATCAAAACCTAAACAAGCACACGTTTTTTCGAATTACATACTTATAGATATCAATTACAAATATTGATGAATCTCTGGGTGAACTCTTCAAAATCGTATTATCCGTAAGAAAATAATACTGGATAATTTCTCGAATAACGCCTGTGAATAATACCTAAATGTGGCATGAATGGCATTTCAAAAATCGATTAAGAAAATTGCTTAAGCAACTCAAATTTTCTAAAAATAGAATTTATACAAAAAGAAAGTCTTAAAATTTAATATGGGAAGACAGGAATGGCTGTCTTCCTAAATTAAAATTACTGTTTCGCCCGGGAAAACATTTTCAATGTGCTGAAAATCTTAGATTAGACTGCAAATTAAAATGGAGGAATACTTTGCAGAAAGACTTCATTACTAAAGGATTCTGCTGTAATCCGTCTTTATTATCGTATTTAATGTGAATATTAATATGCTAATAATTACAAAATGATTACATGCAAATGAAATTTTAAATTATATACTATATTACTGTATTTTATGTGCAACACAACACTTCAACAACTTTTGCATTTTCTCTGCAATTTAATAAAAAAAAAATCATGTTGTTTGAAATAAATTATGTGCAATCTTCTGAAATACTTGTTACATGTGATTGCTTTTTACAAATACTGGTTTGAAATGATCCGATTCTTATGCTAGATTAAAATTTAAACAATTCGATCATATAACTGAAATAAATTGCATCGACAGAAAATAAATAAATTTCGTTGATGAAGTAATCTCTTACTACCTTTAAATGTAATACTTTTTAATAATTTTTTAAATAAATCGTATTTTGTTGTTTAATAAGAATATAAATGCAAACAGTTTTGAATTTTGATGCAATTAAGAATTTTTGATATTTGGAAGAGACATCTCCTTGCTATTTATATTTGTTGCCATTGTCTATGCTAAATATTTGAATGATGGTAGATTTGATAGATTTCAGATTTGATTTGGTTTGTTTACCGCTCAATATATAATTTACTTGTACACTTGCTCTAATTTGCCCTAGACCTATTGTATGTCATGGATTTTGAACTAGGACAAATATTCATCGAGTTAAATCTACGAATTATTGAATCAAGTACCAATTCACTATTCAATCGGCTGTCAACTCGGCTCGTATTTTTTAGCATTCGAATTAAGATTTAAGTTTAAATGGGAAATTTGATCTATTTCTGTTTTTTGATTCCTTATATTATGTTCTCAAAATAAAGTATCTTTTAAATTATTTTTTATAATCTATATTCTTATATAAGTATTTTTTTGATGTAGTTTCAATAGCTTTCAGAGAATGAAAGAAATATTTTCGAAAAATATTGATTCACAATAAATACAAAATTCTCGAATATGTTCCTGTGAACTTTATTTTTCCACATAAAGTCTAATGATAAGTGAAAAATAAAAATGATTCGAAAATGACAGGAAAAAAGGCAGGAAAAAAATGGAAAATGATATTAGGAAACCGTTCTTTTAAAAATAATGATAACAAATGGCAAAATGACAGAATGGATAGGACAGAAGTAAAAAAAAAAGAAGGGGAATATAAGAAAAAAAGAATTGAACCTTTGGGAACAGAATGTCAATTCGCTTGTAAAGAGAAACGGACCGAGAAATTGAAAAGAATTGCGCAGGAGTTGAAAACGTTGAAACTGACTCCAAGAAAATGAAGGACAACAACGAGAGAGGTGAATAATATGAAAAAAAAGCATTCCTTCCTTAAAAAAAAATATTGTAGCTCGCAAGCTTACGTTATAAACTCGACACATAAGATATGAAGATGAAAAAAGTTTTAAAAAAGAATCTTTTTACCCTTGCAAATAAAAATAAAATATATATAACTGGAAACATAAACTTGAAAGAAATCCATCAAAGGATCTTTGTGAAGTAGAAATATACCTGAGCCTTGTGAAGACGCAAAATAGAAAGGGACACAAAGTTGAAATGAAGAGAGTATTCAGTTTTTTTTTCTTTTCACTTAAAAATTTTCAGAGCAGAGAATTTTTGGAGATATGTGGTACTGGAATATTTTGGACTTGTCTTCCGACATGGATGCCTTAAGGACTCAAATTTACAGCGGTCTAAAACGCCAATAATCTTATTTGTTGTATGGCTGAACGCCGCCATTTTGGATTTCAGTTAGGCTTAAGAATGTTCTAAAGTTATTCATTCCTACAAATACGATTTATTTTGAAAATTATGCAAATTATATGAAATGCGTGTCTAAAATTATTTTGTTTCAATATGGTACAGTCACAGAATATAGCGATGCTATATTTTTATTTAACAATATAGCACAAGTCTGATGAGAGAATAAATACAACAACAATTATTAAAAAAATTATTATATTAGGTTGGGGAAAAAGAAATCCATTATTTTTACGTGAACTTTATGTAACTTCTTTTGGATTCGCTTTGTAAAAAGGTTTAAAACAGCTTTTATGTAGATTTCTAGGTCTTGCGCGTTACGACTGCTGACATACGGTTAACTTCGGTCATTTTTGATATTTTATAGACATTTTCGACGATGCTGTATCCACATGCGAGGTGCATCTCTAACATCAAAATACCCGAACGGAATCGACAAAACAAAAATTGTAAGTTACTGATTATTACAGTATTATATAACACGATAAACACCTTTCACATTTTCAGCCACCTGGTTAGTCTTTTCGGCATTATAAAACAAAAACGAAATTGTATTGAATTTTCTGTTTGTTGTCTTTCATTTTTAAAACCTTGTACTCGTAATTGAATTAATCAAACAAAAAACCGCAAGAGGATATTTTAGTGTCAAATGTCACCTTTCCAACGAGCATAAATCTGAAATTGTTTGATAGATACCTCACGAGATATCGATTTATACAGACGTCTACCGAAAAAATAATGGATTACTTTTTCCCCAACCTAATATTTATTTTTAATATTTTTCGTTTTACTGGCATATATATCTATAAATAACTAGATCATTAAAAATACAATTCCTTTTTGAAACAGTATTTCAGCTTGCAGAAAAAATTCTTTGCATTCAATAAAAAAATAATCGCAAACTGTTATTTTATTTGCTATGATTATAGGAATAGTTACTTCATTTATTATGTAAATAATAACTAAATCAAAGATTTATTTTGTATGTTCTAATTTACATTCTTTAAAATTTCATGAAATAAGAAAATATTGTTGCTCAAAAAATTTTAATATAAATCTTAGTTAATGTTGCGAATTATTAAAAATGACGTTTTTATTGATAATTCTAAATTTTATTTGATAGATTTGAATAGCAGATCTTGTACTTATTATCATCAAAATTATTATCATGGAAACTAATTTTTGCTTAAGACCACGCTTTTCGACAAAAAGAGAAACTTTTATAAATTAAATTATGAAGAATAAAATTTTCTAGTATTAAAATTTATAAATATAACGTAATTTTATTTTAACTATTTACCGTATTCTCTTTTCAAAGAACTTATGAGTATTTTTTAAAAAAGAATAATTATTTTATTCTAAATATTACACAAATTTTATTTATAGTAATTTATGTTTTAATCTGTGCAATACAATTATTTCATCAAAATTTTAAAAAAATTTTTGATTAATATCATGTTTTTATTTAAAAAGTAAATTATTGAAAACATAAAAATATTTAATTTTGTAAAAGAAGAAATTATATAACTATATATTAACTAGCAATTTCTTAAAAAAATTACAAATTTATTATATTGCAAAAAAATTCATTTAATTTCTTGTTCTTGAAAATATTCTTATTTTTAAAGTAATATTTTGACTATTGAGAAAAATTACTGACATTCAATTTATCATGAACAGAATTATTTTCAAACCAATTTCATTTTGTAGAAAATAGAATCTTTTTTTAAAAGTAATTCTTTTCCTGGATTGTATTTTTAATTTAATAAAAAGCAGTTTTTCATTACATCCACCTTGAAACAGATCTTTCCTATGAAATTTGGTTTTTCGTTTTAGTAGCTAGTCTCTTTTGTAGAAGACGACAAACAATACGTTGGCTTTTTTATTAAGAACGTCAAAGAATATATTAGCGTTGAGTTATACAGGAATAAAAATATTCTATGAATCTATTTCGTGTAGAAGCAGTTTGTGGAGATTTTTTTTTTTAGAACAGGAATAACATGTGAAACTGTGTTCTTTGTGAAAGGAAGCTTTGTGTTCTAAAGCTATTAATAGATGAATTCTCTAGTTATATTTTTAAATAAATTTTCTAAAAAAAGAAACTATAACTACTGTAATCAAATGGAATATCTTTTGTTTGAATTCGGAATCAAATTTTTTTGGGAAAAATCATCGTTTATTATGAGTATTTATTTTTTTTTTCTCTTTTGAAGGAATTGTAATTTTTATTGTTTCCCTTTTTTATTATTTGATGAACATGAAATATGAAATGAAATGAGTAAATATGTGATTATCTATATGGAATATCAATATCTTTTACGCTTCATATTTTGATATTACAAATTTTTGTTGAGGAATAGAATCTTCCATTTTTTCTTTCAATACATTGTTATGGTTGCATTTTTTGTATCGGTCAAAGTCTTCAAACACAGCTGATTCGCACGAAATTTGGAACCTTGGTCAAGTGAAAAACTTAACACAGTAAATGGCATTTTCGGCTTAAGACATTCGACCTTATGAAAGTTTAATTTGCATAGAACCCCTTCAATTTAGGTTTTTTTTAGGTTTCATATATAAAAAATTGGTACATTTTCTGATCTTAATGCCACGACAAAAAATATGGTGATATATTTTTAGGAAAGTATGCTGCATGTTACAAATTAGAAATCAAGTATCTTGATTCCTTAAGAAATATTTAAAACAAAATGCTGCCATGATTAATTTGTTTTACTATACAATAGACCAATTTATTTAAACTTTCCGAAATAATTAATATTTGGCTAGGAACTTGAAAAATATCACACACGCTAGGTAAGGGATTGGCATGTTTCTGTAAGCACGTGAAAATCAATTAATAGCTAAAGTAGAGATCAGATGGGGATTATTTAATTACCAGCTTGGTTCTTATATAGAATAAAATATAAATGAATGGTTTCAGCACATACATTTTTCATGTTAGAAACAAAGAAGGAATTAACTGGTTAAATTTTGTATATTGTTTCTTTCACTTTAAAAATAAAAATAAATTTGGAAAAATGCTAATGTTGAGAATTTTAAAATTTGATTAAAAACTTTGATTTAAATTTTTAAAAATTAAATAATATTCTTTCATAAACTAATGTGTCATTTTTCTAACATCTTTTTACCAATAAGCTAAACAATTATTTGTACAATAAGCTAAACAATTATTTGTTGTTTATTATGTACGATAAAACCCAAACGATTATTTTCGAATACTTTTCAGAACATAATTTTTGTATGCATTCCACTCGCATATTTTATTTGTCAAAGCCAAACATTTTATTTTAAATATTGGTATATGTTAATTATAAATATTTCATGATTAACTAATAAACTAATTGCAAAATATAAAAGCCCGATATTCTCACATAAAACTTTAATAGCTATTACATTGATACTATAATGTGTATGTTTTGTTTACGAATATAATAACAACCCACAACAACATCTGATTTTGATTTTATTTATTCCGAAATATAATTCAAACCAATAGAATGTCAAAAACAAACACTTGGCGATGAGTAGTATTGAGAAGATATTCAATGTCAAACAATGTATTCTTATAATCTCTTCATGTTTATTATATTCTCTATTTATTATGAATATAGATAAAAGATTTATTGATTTCGTGTTATTATTAGTTTAATTCATCTGATAAACTATGTTCGTAGTCATTTTCTTTGTATCTTTTAATATACAAAAAAGGTATGCTTAAATAAACAAAAACTTATTTATTCTATAGTTTATAAAAGAGTGTAAACACCTTAGAATTTTTTATTTATATTAAAATCTGTAAAAGATGATGCATTTAGCCAAAAAAGGTGTAGTTTATTCTGTCACTTAATGTTTTAAATTTACTTTTTCTTATACGAAAATATAATAATTTCGCTATAAACAATATTTTTATATTTTATATATGAAAAATAAATGGAATGAACTTTAAAAAAATGCATTTTTTTTTTATTAGATAATATATTCTCAGTCCCAAATCTAATTGTATTTCACTAAAATGTCTCCTAATTTATTTCCTTTTTGCGAACCATAAAAGTATTTTGGGTGTTGGAAAATGAATGTTAATTCAAATATTTTTAAGAAAAGTTGACTTTTGTGGACCAAAACATGCCATTAAGTAATGGAATAATGTTTTAACTAAATCGAAATTTATTCCTTTCCGAAAATGTTTGTCTGTAAAATGTGAACTTGATTCGAAATTCATGATCAATAAATTTATGATTAAAGTTTCTAAGGATAAAAAAACTGCTACGATAAAAAAAGAAAACACGGTGTTGTTTCTATGAAAAATATATAATCAAATAAATATTTACATAAGAGTAGAAAGTAATGGATTTTAGATTCTAAAGGGAACACTTCTTACTTCTAATTATAAAATATGTTTTTTTTAATTTTAAGCAATAAATATTTATTGAACGAATTTATTTAATGAGAGTGTAATATTCGTTTAAATATATATGTAATACATTTGAACTGGATATCTACTGAGCTCGCAAAAATCATTTTGTAGACATAAACATTATTTGGCAAAATGATAAATGTCTATATCCAATAGAGAAATTATAAAAAAGTACAAAAAGGTCCTGGGTTCCGGTTCGGGCATGAATATATTTTCTCTTTCTCTCTCCTGCCTTTGTCCTTTCCTGTTGTGAGTGGTTGCTAGTCCTATAAACGGGTACCTATGGCATGTGTGTACCGAGGAAGTCGGACTCCAGACCAAATTACGGTTCAGTTTGAGAAATGGAGCAGCTCATCACATATTTCCAGCCTAGACAACAAGAAGTCATAATTTGCAATTCTCTATAAAATTAGTTAAAATATTTATTGCCATATATTTATTATTCTTTAATGAATACTGACATAAGCCACTAAACACAGACAATTTCGTAAATTTTAATTAAGATTAAATGATGGAAAGACATGGCTCTATGAAAGGGCATAAATTATAATAAAAACTTTTTACACCTGTCTGCCGCCACTATTTTGTACATTTTGGTACATATCCAAGAATGGTACTAAGTGTCAATACAAGAATGGTACCAAGTGTCAACCATGATTTTGATTCAAAATTATGAGTCGATTTTGTATATGTTTATAGCAAATAAATAACAGAAATAGAAACTTAGAACAATGGTTTATTTATCTACTTGTGATACTTGACATAACATAGCCGGTATTCAGGCTGTTGTAAGGCAAATTAATTTCTAGCACCATATTTAATTGTTGCAAGGGAGAAAACCCGGAAAACTCCTAAGTATCCTCATTCGACTGATATACATGACGCAACACAACATTCACCTCTTATTGTTCATTAATTGACATCGAATCCATGATTTTTCGCTCAAAACAGCGTTGTCATAGTGTGAGTCTCAAAAAAGATGTCATTGCCAATATGTGGTGTATTTGACATTGTTAAAGAATTTTAGGAGCATAATTGTCAGTAGGAAAATGACGTTTTCGTATCCATTTGGTAAAAAAGACTTGAACCTAAAGTTACTATTGTCCCTTATTGTTGACTTTTATATTTAATTTTGGCTAAAAAAAAACTGATATAGTTGATTTTGCTTAGAAACTTCAATTGATTGAAACTGGCATAACGAAATTTATATATAGCTGTAACATAACCAAATCTAAATGAATTCTTACAACTTATATACCGTAGAATTAAATTAAACTCGACGAAAATAAAATTATATCAAACTGGAACCGCAATATAAAGCACAAAATATGCAGAGTGAAATTATTATTTTCTTAGACCCGGTTATATTCTTTGTTTTGAATAACATTTGAAATTGTGTTTATTTATTTTTTTACACTGAGATAAATTGATATCACTTTGAATTTGATTTAAAAGGACAAATGGGTATTGCTTATAAAATTGTCTCTAAAAATGTATTTCCTCTTGCACCGACGTTGTTTTTGAAAGCATTTTCCTAAAGATTTATATTTCCGAAGATGGCATCATTCATTCGGTGAACAAATTGAACGGAATAAAATTGTGGAAACTGAGAATTTGATAGTTTAAAAACCAAGAAGAAAGGAAATGTCTGGTTTCTTACAATGAGATGACATCTGCTTTGCACAGGTCATATTGTTGCCATTTTCATAATAGCTTTCTTTCTTTAAAAATAGGGTTGCGACAACAACAAATTTTCATCAAAGGTAAAGTAATTTGGGTAGAAATTTCCAAATCTTTTATTTTGGAGAGGCTAGTCATGTAGTTTTAAATTTAGTTTTGTGATTTTGGGTTTCCCATAAGGCAATATTTAATGTTCGTCAAATATGTTAAAGAGTGTTTTCAATATTTCTCTTGAATCTAGAGGCAGAGGATTTTATACCTGACTCAAATAAATGTCATCATGATGACAGAGTCTACTCAAGGGGATTTATGACCAGAAATAAAAAAAAAATAACAGCAGACCGAGCATATTATGGTACGAAAAAATACAAGTTTTAACTTATTAAGTTAAAAACAAAGATTTTGCTTCATAAAACCGTGGTTAAACCAATTCCGACCTATTATTCAGAGTCAAGGGCTATGAACCATAAGCACATGTGTCTTTTGTCAATTTTTGAAAGAAAAATTCTACGTGGTGTGTTTGGAAGAATGGAAATAAACGAAGTATGGAGAAGAAAATATAACTTTAAACTGTACAGATACTATCAAGATATTTACGTAGTTAGATATATCAAATTTCAAAGAATGAGTTAGGCAGGACATGTTATCGGCATGTGCCCTGAATCCCTCCCACTTAAGATCCTTAATGAAAAACCAGCTGAAAAAAGTCCTAGAAGAAGACCGAAAATTAGATGGCTAGTTTGTTTGGAGGGAGGTTTTAAAACTATCCAATCCTCAAATTGGAGAAGTCAAGCAAAGAATAAAACCAATTGTAGGAAACGTAGAAAAAGGGTCAGGACCCATAATGGGGTGTAGAGCCAATGATATGATGACGATGATAACGACGAAATGATCTGTGTGCATAAGAAACTCTGTAAGATCCCTTATCCCTCCGCTGGTGCGATTGGAGGGAATATTGTCAACTGAAGTGTCGCTCTTGTCGTTTAACAGGATACCAAATTTATGAGGTTTGTCATGGGCAGTAGCTTCCGTCTGTCTATCATGTCCAAATGGCTCTTTGAAGTAAGATGTCACAGATTCTATCTTAGCCACTCTTTAACAACAGAAGAGCATTGAGTGTCTGCTTTCAAAAAGCAAATTTGTTTGCCCTTTAACAATTCTCGACTCGGATGTTGATCTCGTCACTTGACCATGACTCAAAGTTACGGGATGGTTGTTTCTATTAAATGGTTAGATTCATTAAGGATGCTTAGAGAGTCAGACGGAATGAAATATTTCTTATTTCCATTGCAGCCTCTTTGAACAACATGAGAGGAATGTTAAGTTTCTGCTTTTTGCAATTATAAATGTCAAAGTGGAGGCTTGGGAATCTTCCAGATTCCACCCTTGAGAGATATGAGTACAGTCTATTATTTATGAAAATTGGTCCCAGAAATCAAATAAGCTAGTGGATTCGTGAAGAAACTTTATTTCAGCTTCCATTTGTTAAATTGTCTCTTATAATCAAAATGTTTTGGTCGCAGAAACAATTAAGCCGAAAATGTATTCTTACAACCTAACCAAAACTATCATTTTTACGTGTAAAGTATTTCCGCATCCGAGTATTTTTCTGAATACTTTTGCGTATCATTATACATACTTTGATACCTTTACATAGATATGTTGTTGCTTATCCCCCTGGTGTAGGAAAGCCTACACCAGGTCCAGAAGGCCTCGACGTGCCAGATCCTCATAGATTCGATCCTCCTCATCCCACTGATGCCTCCAGGAGGCACCAAGACAAACAAAAAGATGAGCAGGACTGACATAACATAAATATAACTTTATAAACTTAGCGTTAAAATTTAACGTGCAAAACTATTTGTATTTTTTCAAGACATGATTAATAGAGACAAAGAAGTTATTGTATGATTCTAGTAAGTCAAAATCCTTAAGAAAATTGTTATGCTTTTAAATCATTCATTATTTTATTTCTTCAAAACTTAAAGATGAGTGGGATCATCTCAACCTTGCAGTAAAAATTGCCTTACAGGTTCAATCCCACTCATTCTTAACAACAAAAGATGGAAATTGCACATTCTGTTGTTTACTTGCCTATCTGTTACTAGTGGCTGCTTGAAAATAATATAGGTTTTCTCCCTTGCAACACGTGGAAATGACCCACTATAAGCCAGCTTTTTATTTTAATACTTTAAGGCAATATATTTTTAAACATATTTTTAATCTAAAATGAACATTCTAATATTTTTTAACGAATGAATTAAGTTAAGGCAGAAATGTATATTAAATAATGTAGGTGAATACAAAAACTAGGCATAAAATATGTTGAGAAATAAATACATTTTGATGACAAAAATGATTATGTCAAGCACATAAATTCACGTTTCAATTAAGACATAATATGTTGTTTCACAATAGCAAATATGTCTTTTGAATACCTTTTCAACCAATCTGTAAAAAAAACCCCATATTTTTAAACATATGCATTTAAAATTCTCAAAAGGAAGCATGTGGCGTTAATAAGCCATATTCGAGGAAAAAGAATTTTTTTTTTCTAACCACCCCAATTCTTTGCATAAAAATGCTGAAAATTTTCCTTTTATCTATTTACTGTGTTCCCTTTTTTTTCTTGCCAAAAATTTCTTAAAAGCTTCTTGGAAAGAGAAGAAAGCTCATCTTTAAAAAAATAAATATGTAAAAATAAAAAAAAAGACTGTATCATAAGAGTCGTGCGGAGCAATCGGATTGGACCCCCATCGAGCGCAATTGCACGCAGACGACAAAATAAAGCGAATTCGGCGGGCAGGCGATGACAAGTCCTGAATGGCGCGTGCCGTGGCCACATGCGCCACGTCGCAAAAGATATTTTCTTCCCTTCCAAACAGATAACTCCGCTTGAAAAGGAATTTTCAGAAAATCGTTTGGTTGAAGCATCTAATGTACAATATTCTCGTGTGTCACGGAGACCTGACTACCCCCATTACATCCTTCTAAAACGATTATAAGTGATTGACATATGAACAGTAGTAATTGAGAGATGCCATTCACATAGAAACAAGAAATATTTTAGAAAAAAATATATAGTTTTGATCAAAATTGTTTGTATAACAAATGTTCAAAAGTAT
>JAPDSC010085707.1:0-11816 GCA_026290005.1 Latrodectus geometricus | reverse complement strand
TTTTTTGCAGTTGATTCATCGGAATGTATTGGCAGAATTTGCTCGACAGTCGAAGATTTATGATTTTGGTCCGGGAGTTCATTTCTTTCTAAGATGACTGTACTGTTTGGATAAGAGGACTCACTAAGTTTTATCAAGCTAAATTCACTGTTCGAACGTGATGAGTTGTGACTTAAATCTATTGGTAAAAATATATCATTTGTAATTGTCTTATCAGTTTGGTTTCTTTGATAAAATGATCCATCTGAAATTATTATTTCTCTTGTGTTACCTGTTGTCCCTTCAATCGCCAATCCCCCTCAGGGGGTTTACTTTCTTTAAGTAAACACGGGTGTCACAATCCCGAGGTACCCCAGTGATCTTTCCTCTTCTTTCATTCCTTCTCTCTTCTACCCTACTGCTTTTTCTTCCTTTTCTCCCTCATTGTGGTTGCCTCTTTCGAGGTTGAGGGCTCCCCTTGAGCAGCTGTCGCCGCTCTGTTGCTATTAGCTACTCTTGGGGACTAAATCACCCACGTGTTTGCCGTGCGTGGAGACCCGTGTCCCTGGAAAGGAGGGTCCTGGTAATTGAGGCCCCCAGAGACCAACACATTACTTTGGCCTCTGCTTCAGGTAAACGGGAGGTGTGTTGTGGTCCTCAGCACATCAATCGGCTTTATGGATCAAGCGATCGGTACATCTACTGGGTGACTCGTTAAGGGTGGAGACCACTTCAGAGATGTATTGTGAGCGTATAGGGACTGGCTAGCACTGGTGCAGTTGATTTGCATCCCCTTGTAGGACTCCGTGGTGGGTGGTGCCGTCGGTCCCCGAATTTTGTATAATCCTATATGGAAAAAAAAACTTTCTCCTCACTCCCGCGGGAGCAACAAATGATTCTATGCAGAGCAAAATATTTTATTGTAAAAAGAATTGGAGATTCTTTTGAATCTGTTTCCCCTTTTCTTATTGAAAAGGCCATTACTTCGAACCTTGGGGAAGTAAAATCTATAAAAAAACTAAGATCTGGTGTCCTATTGATCGAAACTGCATCCGAAAAGCAGTCCATCCTGATGCAAAGTTTGAAGACAATAGGTGACATAGCTGTTACCGTCGAGCCTCACGGAAATTTAAATTTCTCTCGAGGAGTTATTTCTGCGGAGGACTTGTTCCACACGCCGACTGACGAAATACTTGAAAATCTACAAAACCAGAAAGTCTGTGCTGTCAAACGAATTACGATCAAGAGAGATGGTATTGTCTTAAATACAAAACATCTTATTTTGACATTCGCGACACCAGACTTACCTGAGTATATTAAAGTAGCTTATTTGAGGTGTTCTGTTCGGCCGTATATTCCAAGTCCTCTCAGATGTTTCCAATGCCAACGTTTTGGGCATTCTAAAATGTCTTGCAGGGGTAAACTAACTTGCGCCCGTTGTTCTGTCGTTGGCCATGACAGTCTAACCTGCAATGCTAAAGAAGTTTGCGTCAATTGCCAAGGTGATCACACCTCTTATTCACGAACTTGTCCAGTTTGGCAGGTGGAAAAAGAAATTACCACCCTGAAAATTAAAAACAATGTATCATATCCAGAGGCTCGACGATTAGTAACTTCACGGACTCCAGTATCTGGTGTTAGCTATGCAGCTGCAACCAAAAAGGTCACTAGGTCTTGTAGTACCCAAACCGAAACAGGTCCATGTCCTCCAGCTTGTTTACCCTCACAGGTTACAAAAGTTACCAAGCCTATACCTACATTTACCAAAATGTCAGCGAAATCAAAAGCCCTAAAAGCTCGAAAATTAAAACTTTCCAAGGAAGGCCATCGCATGCCTTCCCTAACTACAAAAAAATCCCTTCATGCTTTGGATGCAGATACTGTTAAACTGCATCCCTCAGATGATGAGTTTAGCTTAGACGATTCATCTGAGATGACAATAAGTAATAGTGATAATGGTTAGATTATATTCCATTAATGACTTCCTTTGTTTCATGGAATTGTCGTAGTTTCCGGCCTCGAATTGATGATGTCAAATCCATCATCTCTTACTACAATCCTATATGTGTGGCTCTCCAGGAAACATTCCTGAAGCCCACTATTGCATCTAAAATACGGGGATTTAAATGCTACAGAAAAGATTATGATGGTAATGCCGCTGCTAGTGGTGGAGTTTGTATATTCACATCAAACAAATGCCCTAGTACAGCACACCAGCTACGCACTGCTCTGCAGGCTGTTGCTATACAAATTCATACCACTTGTCTAATCACAATCTGTAGCCTTTATTTACCACCCAATGACATCATTCAAGCAGAGGAACTAAATGACTTAGCTGATCAACTCCCAGCTCCATTTTTATTGTTGGGCGATTTTAACGGCCATAGTCCTTTGTGGGGTAGTGATGATACGAATTCTCGCGGTCGTCAGATTGAGCAGTTCATATCTGATAACTCTCTCTGTCTGCTAAATACCGACGAGAAGACTTATTTCCACGAACCTACAAGGACATTTCACTCTCTTGACTTAGCTATTTGTTCTCCGTCACTTCTGCCGTTGCTGAATTTCACTGTTGGAAATGACCTTTTCAACAGCGATCATTTCCCTCTTATCGTGACTCAGACTGGAAGTAATAATGTGTCCTATAGGCCACCTAATTATGCGTACAGTCGAGCCGATTGGGAACTCTTCACGCAATTGGCTACGATTACGGAAACAAGAGTTATGAGAGATGTGATTGATGATGCCGTTAAATATGTCGCTGACACAATAATCAAAGCTGCGGATGTAGCTATCCCAAAAAGTTCTTCTACTCCACACAAACATAAAAAACCCTGGTGGAATGAAGAGTGCCGACTATATTACAAGAAACAAAGGAAGCAATGGAATATTTTCCGAAGATACCCTTCTACGGAGAACCTTATTGCTTTTAAAAAGGCTAAAGCTCAAGCTCGTAGAGTAAGACGCCAGAGTCAAAGAGAATCTTGGATTCGTTACGTGTCTTCAATTACATCATCGACATCCAGCAAACAATTGTGGAGGAAGGTAAAAGCAGCCAATGGTATTTATCAGGATTGTCCCATTCCTGTTTTAAAAACTGGAGCTGCTGTGCATTCCTCAACGGTAGACATTGCCAATGTCATCGGAGAAACCTTTGCTAGTGTGTCCAGCTCTGATTCCTATAGTCCCGCTTTTCAAAGGTCTAAAAGAATAGCTGAGCGGACTCCTCTACGTTTCACTGATCGATGCAATCTACCGTACAATTATGTGTTTGGATTGTCAGAATTGAAGACTGCCTTACATCAGGCAAACGACACCAGTCCCGGACCTGATGGAATCTCTTATCAAATGCTCCGTCATCTACATCCGGATTCATTATTGAACATCCTAGTATTGTTTAATAGAATCTGGACGGAACACGCTTATCCCACAGCATGGAGAGAAGCGATAGTGATTCCCATTTTGAAACCGGGCAAAGATTCCTCTGACCCTATGAGTTATCGTCCAATAGCTCTTACGAGTTGCCTATGCAAAACTTTTGAGCGTATGGTCAATGCTAGACTCACTTACATCTTAGAGAAGAATAATTGCATCTCTCCTCATCAAAGTGGCTTTCGAAAAGGTCGATCCGCTATTGATAATATAATAGCTCTGGAATCCCACATTCGAAATGTTTTGTAAGGAGAAACCATCTTGTTGCAATCTTCTTTGATATAGAGAAGGCATATGATCGTACGTGGCGCTATGGCATTCTCCGTACTATGTACCATCTTGGCTTTAAGGGTAATCTTCCCATGTTCATAAAGAACTTTCTAGCCCACCGGCTTTTCAGAGTGCGTTTTGGAAATACATTTTCCAATACTTTTATCCAAGCTGAGGGTGTTCCTCAAGGCAGTGTTTTAAGCGTGACCATTTTTAACCTTTTCATCAGCAACATACTTCATCAATTACCACCTTCTGTTCATAGTAATTTATATGTTGATGACTTGCAAATTTCATATCACGGATCAAACATGAATATAATTGAAAGACAATTGCAAACAGCTGTAAATAATCTCACTGCTTGGTGTGAACAAAATGGCCTTGGCATATCTCCGAGTAAGAGTTTTTGTGTTCATTTCTGCAGGAAAACTAGTTTCCATCATGATCCTGTACTGCACATAAGCGGTAGACCTATCCCTGTGGTCAATGAGATAAAATTTCTTGGCGTGATTTTCGACAAGAAATTAACTTTCCTTCCGCATGTGTTACATCTGCGGAAGAAATGCCAACGACTGCTCAATATCCTCAAGGTGCTTTCAAATACATCTTGGGGTGCAGATCGCACATCACTCCTTCGTATTTACAACTCTGTAATTTTATCTCGCATTGACTACGGTTGTGTTGCTTACGGATCAGCTAGATCTTCCGTTTTACGCAGATTGGACACTATTCACCACTCTGCTTTAAGAATATGCTCAGGTGCATTTCGCACTTCACCCGTCCAGAGTCTATATGTAATCTGCCAACAATTACCATTAGACCTGCGGCGGATGCAGCTGTCTTTTAGTTATTATTCAAACATTATGTCCTCACCACATCATCCTTTACATTCTACGATTCCAAATGCCGCTCTTAAGAGATTATATAATGCTAGACCATCAAGCATTCAACCTTTTCTCGCGCGTGTTAAATCCTACCTTTTGCTATCTGACCTATGTGATGTCCGGATTCAGTCTATAGACTTTTTCGTACATCCTCCTTGGTTCCACCCACGCATTACAGCACTCAATGCCTTTGAAAACTATAAAAAGTCAGACACAACTCCTGTTATTTTTCAACAGCTTTACGCATCTCATCGCTGTCAGTATGGTATGTACACTCCCATCTACACTGATGGATCCAAAACTGCGGGGCACGTTGGATGTGGAGTTAGCGTTAACAATACCTCCTACAGTTACAGCCTTCACAAATCCTGCTCCATTTTCACTGCTGAAGCCATGGCTATATACCGTGCACTTCAGTATGTGAGTACTACAGATGTACATAAATACTGCATATATACTGACAGTAAGAGTGTTTTAGAAGCTTTGAAAAATCATAACTTCAATTGCCACCCAGTTGTGTGCAAAATTTTCAAACTGCTCGAATCTCTCTCTCGAAGTAGATTCGAAATACTGTTTTGCTGGATACCAAGCCACATAGGAATAGATGGCAATGAGAAGGCTGATGCGGCTGCGAGGTCTGCATCTACCACTATTCTGCCTTCTGTTCCATCAATAGATGTGAGAAAAGGATTAAGACATTTTGTAAATTCTCTTTGGCAGGAATCATGGAACATGCAAGTCAGCAACAAACTCCATTCCATATTTTCATTTATCATCCCATTACATGTTTTACCTGTACGAAGTGCAGATGTCAGACTGACTCGCCTTCGTATTGGTCACACGCGTTTCACCCACAAACATCTCTTCTTGAGTGATTTAAATCCTTGGTGTGAAACGTGTGATGAACCATACACAGTGCATCATATTTTAATTGTTTGTCCAGATTTTAACCATTTGCGCATCATCTTTTTTAACACTGATATTTTAACTTTACAAGACTTGTTAGGGGAACCACCCCATCGCAATCTGTTTGCGTTTTTAAAAGCTATTGATTTTATTCATTTTATCTAAATTTAGAAATATTTTAATCACAAGTTTTAAATTTTATCCATTTTATCAACTTTTAAAAATATTTTAATCACAAGTTTTCTAATTTCTATAAATACGCATATTATTTTAATAAAACACTTTATTTTAAAATTTTATATTATTAAGTTTTTATTGGGCTAAAGCAAAGTGATTACTTCCAACCAGATGTCTGGCGCAGCTTGTCCTTATTTGGACCTTGCGCCATTAAAACCAACCAACCAACCAACCAACCAACCTCGCGGTCGTCAGATAGAGCAATTTATTTCTGATAATTGTCTCTGTCTGATCAATACCGACGAGAAGACATATTTCCACATACCCACAAGAACATTTCATTCTCTCGATCTCGCCATTTGTTCTCCTTCACTTCTGCCATTGTTAAATTTAACAGTAGGAAATGATCTGCATAATAGCGATCATTTCCCGCTTGTCATCTCCCAGACTGGAGGTAGTAGTGTAGGACAACGTCTACCTACTTACGTGTACAGTCGGGCAGATTGGACAGTTTTTACACAATTGGCAGTCGTTGATGATAAAATGGTTATGATCGATGATATTGATGAAGCCGTTCGCAAAGTCACTGAAACAATAATAAATGCAGCTGATACAGCGATACCTAAAAGTTCTCCTATACTAAAAAGGCGTTGCAAACCGTGGTGGAATAATGAATGCCGAGAAACTTATAAAAAACAAAGGAAGTTATGGGGGTTGTTTCGGAGGTACCCCACAACGGAGAATCTTATTGCCTTTAAAAGAGCAAAAGCATTAGCTCGCAGAGCTCGTCGTCGAAGTCAGAAGGAATCCTGGTCTCGCTATCTTTCTTCAATAACATCTTCCTCATCCAGTAAGCAGTTATGGAGAAGAGTAAAAGCAGCCAATGGTATTTATAAGGAATTTTCTATTCCTGTTTTAAAAACCGGAGCTGCTATACACTCTTCTCCCAAGGATATCGCTAACGTCCTTGGTGAAACTTTTGCCAGTGTCTCAAGCACCGACTCTTATACTCCTTCGTTCCTAAGGATTAAGAGTCGAGCTGAAAGAACACCAATTCGTTTCAACCATGGACAAGCTTTGCCTTATAACAGCGAATTTCGGATGTTGGAATTGAAGAAAGCACTAAAGCAGGCCCATAACACCAGTCCAGGACCTGATGGAATCAGCTATTACATGCTTCAATATTTAAGTTCAGATTCCCTGTTGAACTTATTGCATTTGTTCAATAGGATCTGGACTGAAAATAAATTTCCATCTATGTGGAATGAAGCCATAGTGATTCCAATTCTGAAGCCTGGTAAGGATCCTTCAGAACCTTCACATTATCGACCAATTGCTCTGACTAGCTGCTTATGTAAGACTCTTGAACGTATGGTCAATAACCGACTCGTATATGTCTTAGAAAAAAATAAATGTATTCCAATGAATCAGAGTGGCTTCCGTAAAGGAAGATCCACTCTAGATAATATAACATATTTGGAGACCCAGATTCGCAACGCTTTTGTGCGAAGAAATCATCTGGTCTCCATTTTCTTTGACATAGAGAAGGCCTACGACCGTACGTGGCGATATGGAATTCTCCGTACTTTATATAATTTTGGATTCAGGGGTAATTTGCCGAAATTCCTGCAAAATTTTTTACGCTCCCGTGTTTTTAAAATTCGTGTTGGAAGTATTTTTTCCAATACTTTTATTCAAGCTGAGGGTGTACCCCAAGGCTCTATTTTAAGTGTAACCCTTTTTAACCTGTATATAAGCAACATTTTATATCACCTACCATCTTCTGTTCATGGAACTTTGTTTGTTGACGACCTGCAAATATCGTGTCAGGGGTCCAATATGCGGTTAATTGAGAGACAGTTACAAAGTGCTGTAAATAAATTAGCTGCATGGTGTGCTGAAAATGGCCATACTCTGTCTCCTGGCAAGAGTAGTTGTGTCCACTTCTGCAGAAAGACTAGCTTGCATAATGATCCAATAATTTACATCAACAATACACCAATACCTCTGGTCAATGAGGTAAAATTCCTCGGAGTGATTTTCGACCGAAAACTAACTTTTCTTCCGCATATCTTATATCTGCGGAAGAAATGTGAGCGATCGCTTAATATCCTCAAGGTGTTATCAAATACATCTTGGGGTGCTGATCGCTCATCACTCCTTCGGGTTTATCAATCTCTGATTTTATCCCGAATTGACTACGGATGTGTTGTGTATGGATCTGCAAGGTCTTCTGTCTTACGCAGATTGGACACTGTCCATCACTCTGCCCTGAGAATATGTTCTGGCGCATTTCGCACATCACCCGTCCAGAGTCTATACGTGATTTGTCATCAATTACCGTTAGACCTGCGACGAATGCAGCAGTCTCTCAATTACTACTATAAAATCATATCCACCCCTCATCATCCGCTACTCTCCATGATTCCTAATCCTGGTCTTAAAAGACTTTATGATGCTCGTCCTATGAGCATCCCACCTTTTCTCACACGAATAAACACATATTTATCTCTTACTGATCTACGTGATTTGCGGATTGAATCACCAACTTACTTCGCTTATCCGCCTTGGTATGACCCGACACTTGATTTTATGTATTCCTTTGCTCAATATGGAAAATCTGACACAACACCTATTGTCTTTCAACAGCTATTTTCATCTCATCGCTGTCAGTATCATTTATACAAACCTGTATTCACGGATGGTTCTAAATCAGCAGGACATGTGGGCTGTGGCATTTTTATGAATAATACATCTTTCAGTTACAGCCTACATTCGTCCTATTCCATCTTCACTGCTGAAGCAACAGCATTATACTACGCTCTTCAGCAGGTGAATACAGACGCCTATCATAAATTTTGTATATATACTGACAGCTTGAGTGTTTTGGAAGCTTTGAGAGGCAATAGTTGTAATAATCAACCTGTTGTGTCTAAGATTTTCAGAGTATTGGAATCCCTTGCTGGCAAGGGTTACCAAATTTTATTTTGTTGGGTACCAAGTCACGTGGGTCTTGATGGAAATGAGAGAGCGGATGCAGCTGCAAAGGCTGCATCAGGTCAACACTTACCATCAGTTCCGCTCTCTGATGTGAGAAAGGGTGTCAAAGCATTTATTTTTTCCCTTTGGCAGGAATCATGGAATATGCAGGTTGTCAACAAGTTACATACTATCATCTCATCTGTCACCTCATTACCTGTTTTACCGCTGCGAAGTGCAGACGTAAGATTGACTCGCCTTCGTATCGGACACACACGTTTCACACACAGACATTTGTTTTTAAGTGAATTAAATCCATGGTGTGAAACGTGTGATGAACCATACACTATTCATCATATTTTAATATCATGTCAATATTTTAACCATAAGCGTTTACAATTTTTTAAATCTGATATTTTAACCTTGTCTGATTTGTTGGGGGAACCACCCCACAGAAATCTCTTTGCCTATTTAAAGGCAATTGGATTTCTTCATTTTATTTAAATTTTATGAGTTTTACTTTACAATTATACTCATTTTTACAATTATACTAATTTAGATTTTAATATATTTATATACACTTATTTTTGTTTTTTAAATTTTTAGCGTTGAGTATGGGTTTTGCCAAAAAAAAAGTTTTAATAAAAATTTAATTTTTTGGCGCAGCTTGTCCTTTTTGGACCTTGCGCCACAAAACCCAACCAACCAACCAACCCTGGAAAGGAGGGTCCTGGTAATTGAGGCTCCCAGAGACCAACACATTACTTTGGCCTCTGCTTCAGGTAAACGGGAGGTGTGTTGTGGTCCTCAGCACATCAATCGGCTTCATGGATCGAGCAATCGGTACATCTACTGGGTGACTCGTTAAGGGTGGAGACCACTTCAGGGATGTACTGTGAGCGTATAGGGACTGGCTAGCACTGGTGCAGTTGACTTGCATCCCCTTGTAGGACTCCGTGGTGGGTGGTGCCGTCGGTCCCCGAATTTCGTATAATCCTATATGGAACAAAAAACTTTCTCTTCACTCCCTCGGGAGCAACAAATGCAATTATGCCAAGCCAAATTTTTCATCGTAAAAAAAATTGGAGGTTCTTTTGAATCTGTTTCCCCTTTTCTAATTGAAAAGGGTATTACATCTCACCTTGGTGAAGTAAAAAGTATTAAGAAGTTACGCTCAGGTAATCTTCTGATTGAAACTGGATCTGAAAAACAATCCATGCTGCTGCTGGGTATGCAATCCCTTGCTAATATAGCAATAACTGTTGAACCACATGGTAACTTAAATTTCTCAAGAGGGGTTATTTCTGCGGAGGACTTATATCACACGCCAACAGAGGAAATATTGTCAAACCTTGAAAGCCAAAAAGTCTGTGCTGTTAAAAGAATCACTATCAAGCGAGACGGCATTATTCTAAACACCAAACATCTAATTTTGACGTTCGCGACACCAGACTTGCCGCAACATATAAAAGTCGCTTATATGAGGTGCTCTGTTCGGCCGTATATTCCTAGTCCTCTCAGATGTTTCCAGTGCCAACGTTTTGGCCATTCTAAGATGGCTTGCAGGGGTAAAATGACTTGCGCCCGTTGTTCTGACGTTGGCCACGATAGTCTTACCTGCAACGCTAAAGAAGTGTGTGTCAACTGCAAAGGCAATCACACTTCTTACTCTCGAAATTGTCCTGTTTGGCAACTGGAAAAAGAAATTACCACTATTAAAATTAAAAATAACATATCTTATCCAGAGGCAAGACGGTTAGTTACTTCTCGAACTCCAGTAACAGGTATTAGCTATGCAGCAGCAGCTAAAAAGGTCACTCGATCTTGTAGCACGCAGACAGAAGAAGGCTCATGTCCTTCAGTTCGTTTGCCCTCCAAGATCACGAGCACAACGAAGACTCTGCCCACGTTTACCAAAATGTCGGCAAAATCAAAAGCCTTGAAAGCGCGAAAATTAAAACTCTCTAAGGAAGGCCATCGAATACCTTCCTCACTTTCAAAGAAAGCCCTCCGGGCCTTGGATGCAGACACTGTTAAGCTGCATCCCTCAGATGATGATTTTAGTTTAGAAGATTCATCTGAGATGACCATCAGTAACAGCGATAATGGTTAGTGGTCATATTCCATAAATGACTTCCTTTGTTTCATGGAATTGTCGTAGTTTCCGGCCTCGAATTGATGATGTCAAAGCCATCATCTCCTACTACAATCCTGTATGTGTGGCTCTACAGGAAACATTCCTGAAGCCCATTATTGGCTCTAAACTACGAGGATTTCAATGCTACAGAAATGATTATGATGGTAGTGCCACTGCAAGCGGTGGTGTTTGTATATTCACATCAAACAAATACCCTAGCACAGCACATCAGCTTCGCACTACACTGCAGGCTGTATGTGTCAAAATTTATACTACATGTCTAATCACTGTCTGTAGCCTTTATTTACCACCAAATGACATCATTCTAGATAAAGAACTAAATGAATTAGTTGCTCAACTCCCAGCTCCATTCTTATTGCTCGGTGATTTTAACGGTCATAGTCCTTTGTGGGGTAGTGATGATACGAATTCTCGCGGTCGTCAGATAGAGCAGTTCATTTCTGACAACTCTCTCTGTCTGCTCAATACCGACGAGAAGACTTATTTCCACGAACCTACAAGGACATTTCACTCTCTTGACTTAGCTGTTTGTTCTCCGCTACTTCTGCCATTGCTGAATTTTGCCGTAGGAAATGACCTTTTCAACAGTGATCATTTCCCTCTTATCGTGACTCAGACTGGAGGTAATAATGTGTGCCATAGGCCACCGACTTACGTGTACAGTCGAGCCGATTGGGTTCTTTTCACGCAATTGGCTAGAATTACGGAAACAAGAGTTAAGAGTGATGCTATTGATGAAGCCGTTGAATATGTCGCTGACACAATAATCAAAGCTGCGGATGTTGCTATTCCTAAAAGTTCTTCTATCCCACGTAAGCGTATGAAACCATGGTGGAATGAGGAGTGCCGACTATCCTACAAGAAACAAAGGAAGCAATGGAATATTTTCCGAAGATACCCAACTACGGAGAACCTTATTGCTTTTAAAAAAGCCAAAGCTCAAGCTCGTAGAGTAAGACGCAAGAGTCAAAGAGAATCTTGGATTCGTTATGTGTCTTCAATTACCTCATCGACATCCAGCAAACAATTGT
>JAPDSC010085694.1:8574-28114 GCA_026290005.1 Latrodectus geometricus | reverse complement strand
TTTTTTTTTTTGTTCTACTTTAAGTTCCCTTTCTATTGGAGGTTTTAAAGATTGGAAGCACCTCGCTAAGACTTTAAATCAACATGAAACCTCTAAAAAACATATCGAAATTCAAAAGTCTTGGATTGAATTAAGTCAAAGAATACAGTACTCTAAAACGATTGACAGTCATTCACAAAGACTTATTACCACAAAAATAAATTATTGGGGCGAGGTGCTTCTACGAATTGTTTCAACAATAAAAATGCTTGTTCAAAATTGTTTAGCCCTCCGAGATTCAAGTGACAAACTTTACGATTTCGGTAACGGTAATTTTTTACAAATTATTCAATTACTTGCTCAGTTTGATCCAGTAATGGAAGAGCATATCCGCAGAGTGCTTAAAAAAGAAGAAGCTAAATTAAAATAAATTGATTATTCTTTTAGCTGAAAATATAACATCTCATATTATTACTGATTTTAAAAAAGCTAAATATTATTCAATAATTCTAGATTGCACTCCTGATATCAGCAAGATCGAGCAAATGACAATTTTAGTAAGGTATGTATCCATTGACAAGTCCAATCCCAAGGAGGTTTCCATTAAAATTAATGAAAGCTTTTTAGGCTTTCTTCCGGTTGAAAGATCGACTGGATATAAACTTCTAGCTCTAATACTTAAAAGACTTGAAACATTGGGATTGAATTTGCAGGATATGAAGGGCCAGGCTTACGATAATGGGGCCAACATGAGAGGCAGTAAATCGGGAGTACAATCTAGATTAAATGCATTAAATCCAAGAGCCTTTTACCTTCCATGTAACAGCCACTCATTAAACTTGGTAGTTGATGACGTGGCAAAAGCATCCTTCGAAGCCACCAATTTTTTTAATATAGTACAAAAAATAAATCTGTGTTTTTCCTCATCAACTTTTCGATGGACCATATTATTAAAATGTTTCCGGACTTACTTTGAAACCTTTAAGTGATACTCGTTAGGAAAGCCGAATAGATGCATTAAAACCACTAAGGTAACAATTAGGAGGGATATACGATGCTTTACTTGCTGTTTGTAATAACTCGGAGGTTGACAACTCTATAAGAGTTGAGGCTTCTGGACTATTAAGTTGTGTTATACAATTTAAATTCTTATGCTGCATTGTAAATTGGTACAAAATCTTAAATTGTATCAATCCTATAAGTAAGCTCTTGCAGACAAAAGACTATGATTTACCATCTGCTATGGAACTCTTGAAAATTTGTAAAGATTTTTTCAAGGATCTTAGATCGGACAGAGCCTTTAATGAAATGCTTTACGATGCTCGAGAACTCGCTGACGAAATTGACATACCAGCTAATTTTGAGCTCACCAAGCCACGTCATAGAGTTCGAAGAAGGAATGTTAATTTCGACTATGAGGCAAAAGATGATCCAATAGAAGATCCTGCTTTGAAATATAAGGCAGAATTTTATTTATTTACATTAGATAAAGCCATCAATGCACTCGAATCCAGGTTTGATTTGATCAGTACCCACAGCAACTATTTCCAATTTTTATACAATATTTCTGATTTAAAAGATATTCCTCAAAACGACATATAAAGTATTGTAAAGATTTAGAAACAGTGTTGACTGTTGGGAATTCATCCGATATAAACGCGCTTGACTTGGCAGACGAGATAGTAGCTGTTTTGGCTTTGCTAAACAAAAAAGAAAGTCCAGCTGAGATTTTAAAATTCATATCGAACCTGGATTTTGCTCCCAATCTTGGTATAGTTTTAAGAATATTGCTGACTCTCCCAATAAGTGTGGGAAGTGGAGAAAAGAGTTTCTCCAAATTAAAATTAATTAAAAATTTTTTACATTCCACAACTACCGAGGATCGACTAAACGGCTTTACAACAATAGCCGTCGAACATGACCTGGCTGAAAAAATTAATGTTAAAGAAATTATAAAACAATTTTCCGAATTAAAAGTGAGAAAAAAACAATTTTAATTTCAACTCTCGGATTAAGTGTATTTTTAATATGTAATAAAGTTTTAATATTTAATGGTTTTATAATTTGTTTTACTTTTTTAAATATCTGTTCTGTATTTTATAATTATGCACCAGAAATGACTCTTTCCTTTTTTTCTGCGCAATCCTAATTTTAATTTAGTGCCAAAAACATAAATGAATAAACTAGTATTATTTTGCTAATCAAAACTTCAACATAGCTGATGATTGCAATTCTTTTACTCGTTTTATTTTACCATTAATTGTGGAAAGGGTTTAATTTATCTCTTTTAATTTTTGTTATAAAGGGGCGGCATTTTACCTCTTTGCCCGGGGTGGCGAAGCTGCTAGCGCCGGCCCTGTTCTTAGAAATTAAATTTAAAAGATTTAACTGAAAAAAAACTGTATAGAATTTCTCATAAACCGTAAAGTATCTATTTATAAAAAAAAAAAAAAAATTTAGATAACATTAGAAGCAATAAAAATCATTGTCGGTCAATTTTAACAAAAAAATGAGAATTAAAGAATTAAAATAAAATCTTTTACATATTTAATTATGATTTCAATAAATTAATGCATTTCTCCGTTTATTATTTAATTTTGACTTCAAACTTCCTACATTTAAAAGCAGTGATAAATCATTGAGGCAAAGATTCCAAATAATTAGAAACAGTGATTGCTCTTACGTATCTTCGAAAATAAGTGAGATATCAGAAAAAATTGACAAAAATTTGAATAGTCATATATCCCCAAATTTTTTGCAAAATATAATTTGAGAAGGAATCTATGGAGAAAGTATCTGTGTTATATTATTAAAATTAAAGATTCAATATGAAAATCATAAGGACAATAAATAGTTTAATGAATAAAATAAATTGTTATTCTTCATAAATTAAATTACTTTATTACATTTCCATTTATTCAGCACAATATCTGAGTTATTCCTTGTCTACACAAATTACTTGTTAATGGCTCAAAATAATAACTTGTTATCGCCATAGTATCTAGTTATTACAGTACAAAGTTATGTATCCCTAGTTTTAGTGCATAATAAATATTATGTTTTTCCATATTTTAAAGCCTTTGAAATTAAAATTACCTCTATTCAAATATTCTATTTTGAAAGTTGAAAAAAAAAATAAATTCAATAAAATAGATGAAAGTTCACTTCCTCTTTGGTTAGCAAAGAAGGAATTATCTTTTAAAGAAACTGACATTTTCTTATCAATTTTCTTTATAGAACGATAAGATGGTTCATTAATCCATAAAAGATAGCTTAAAAGACTTTTGCATCTTATTTTTTTTAATGTCTTTATCTGATAAAAGTTCAAAACCCAATAAACGAATAATGAAAAAAATCAAAATTCACACGAATTTCTGATATTAATTTATTTTACTTATTTACAGAATATTTATCTTTAAAATATATTCCATCAACAGATACGAGTTTTTAAATCTAGATCAGAGTAGTTTGATCAGAATTGCTTTAAAGATATACACGCTGAAAAAAAGAAAATTCGTAGAAGAATAAGAGAGAGAGATAACAATATTCGCGCGAAGTGAATAAATCAAACAACTGACATCTGTTAAAGTAATATATTTTTCAAAAAACAGAAGTAAACAAACTTCTCCAAGTTGAATGAGAAAAGAGAAAATTGACAACTCAAGTTTTAATATTCAAAAACATACACTACATTATTAAAAATAATTATCTAATATTTAGTAAAAATAAATTAATGAAAATAAACAACACTACGATTTTAAACTTAATAAAGACAAACATTTTAAAAATCTATAAATTCTATATAAATATGTGGCTCATAAAAAAATAATGAAATAAGATTTTTCCATTTTAATAATTTTTGACTTAGGAAAATAAAATATAATTAGTTAATTATTTTCGTTTCGAACAATATTAAATTAAAATTCAGATTGACAAATGATAATGCTGAATTATTGAAGAATCATTAAAATAATGAAAATACTTAAAACTCCAGTGACATATACCAATATTCAAATTATAATTGCATAACATATGCCCAAAAATATGCTTGCATGCTTTATTATGTAACATTATGTAACACATAATTCAATTTGTAGATAGTCCCTAAAAATACAATAACATTGTAATGCTATAATTTCATTTTAATCTTCAAAGCAAGATAATATTTTAACTTAAAATCATTTTTTTTTTGGACTCATTATTTACAGATATAAATATTTAAATTTTTCATGAAAATAAATATTAAACTAAATAATTAAATTTTTTTATTGAAATAAATAAATATTTAATGCTATAATTTTACTTGAAGCAAGATAATATTGTAACGTTAAATCTCAATGGACATATTTTTTATTGAAATAGATATTTAGATATTATTGCTTTAAGCTTCCGCGCAATTCATATAGTCTGGATTTCACCATGCCATGTTCCTGAGCCAAAAGCTAAAAGGTTAGCACCTTGGTCTTAAACTCAACATTTTATGAGTTCGATTCTCACCTCAGACTATCGTGGATGATGATGGTAGTGTGGAATCCACTATGTCCCAGTGTAATTTAGCTGAATGAGCAAATATTGACGGAAGACCAACAAAAACGTTAAAGCAACACTAGATTTCATCATAACTTCGACTGATTATTTTGATTGATTGCCAAATAAGAATATTTTTTTTATTTTTGATTTGAACTTATGAAAATATACACATGTCCGTTAAGCATATAACTCATCTCTTTGAAAAAAAAAGTTGAGTATTCAGTATTTAATTAAAAATTTAAAAACTCTTTTTGTCATTAACTTTTTGAAATATTTACGATTTTTTTAATATATATATATCATTAATAGCGAAAATATAATTTTCTAAATCTTTAAAAATTATGCCCCTTAATTATAATACATTCCTTAAAAGTTAGAATCTTTATTTTTAAACATAATTATTCAATAACTATTGTATTTAAAATAGCTTAATTCTAAGAAAATTTCTAACAAAGCAAAATCTTTTATGCCAATGTTTTCCATTTCTATCTGCGTACACAGTAATATATATTCATATTAATAATTTATCAGTAACCAGTCTTATTCTAGCAGTCTATTATTAATTACCATTAGTTTAATTAGAGGTAAGAGCTCTCGAATTTCGCTTATTAAAATCTAATATAAATGTTATGATATAATCAGTTTTCCCGAAAACATTACCTTCTTCCTTCGTCTCCGATTTCTTATCAACCGAAGGAGCGGCCGGCTCGATTTTACTAGCTGGCGGTTTTGTTTTGTTTTCTTGCGTTGTAGATGCCATTTGTGTTTATGAGAACTCTTCATTGGAGTCGAAAGCGAGGCAAATGAAATTTCTGACAGGAAATTGACGCGGGTAAATGCTTTTGAACCACCTGCAACAAAACAGATAAGACAGGCTTCCTTCGAAATTATTGCGATGTGTCGCAATAAGGTGTTCTATTATGCCTTTGTCTCTTCCTCATGGTGGTAGTTGTAAACATGAACCCAACCGTCGCCAAAAACTGCAGAATGTCTCGTTGATGAATAATTTTGATGACATAATTAGCTCATTTTTCAAGTAAGAATTTACGATTCATTCTTGGTAATTTTGCTTTTGAATCAAAAAGTCTATTTTATATTTTTATTTATCATTATTATTAAGTGTGATTTAGAATTTAATAAAGGCATTGTGTTATGGTTGATATATCTCCATTGAGTTATACCATTTTGAATATAAAGTGCCGTTTTAGTTTATAGGGAATAATAAATGCAAAAAATAAATATATGAATCAGAATTAAAATGCAAAAATTCTACAAAATATGCGAATTTAATTAATGTTTCTAAATTTGTAATGTTGATGAATAATTCTAATGACATAATTAGCACGATTTTCATATAAGAATTTACGATTCACTCTTGGTAATTTTACTTTTGAATCTATATGTTTATTTATCATTATTATAAAGTGTGATTTAGAATTTAATAAAGGCATTGTGTTATGATTGATATATTTCCATTGACTTATATTATTTTGAATAAAAAGTGCCATTTTAATTTATAGGGAATAATAAATGCAAAAAATAAATATGTGAATTAGAATTGAAATGCTAAAATTCTTCAAAATATGCCAACTTAATTCATTTTCTAAATTTGTAAATCAAATAATACACTTATCTTTATTTCGAATATTGTTATTTCTACTTTGAATAATGTGAACAGAATTGTTGCCAAAAATATGAAGGTGGGGAAACAAATTATGCGGATGTGTCGAAATTGCACAGTTACATGGTTAGCAATCATTTTCAATTTAAAAGTGTATTTTCAATTCCCACTTCGGATGGGAGAATTTTTTGTTGTTGGGAATTTTCTTTAATCAATAGGAACTGGTCCTTGTGTGCAGACCGTAGACACTTAAGAAAACAAAATAAAGTGCCATAAAAAATTTTATCATTGGTAACAAAAAGTCTTTATAGTTGTGTGTAGTTTAGTATATTACAAAATCAATTTGAATCATAGGTGACGATGACGTCATCTATATCCAGGAGCCAATAATATTTCTGTGCGCCATCATTTTATTAAATTTCTACATCCTTCCATTCTGCTTCAATAAACATATTTTCCAAAATAATTTTTATTAATAAAAATAAACATCTAAACATTCACTAAGAATGTGTGAGTTTTTTAAAAATTACGATTAATCATCCTCGTATTTTGAAAATTTAAAGTGTATGTTGTAAAAAATTGTAATAATTTACTGAGAAAAAATAATTTTATTCTTCTCAGTAATTATTTTCAATACAATATTATTCTTCTGAATTATTGAAGAATATACGATTTTTTTTATGAAATAGTCAATATTTTTTCATTGAAGCATTCGATTGAACTCAAAAATCAAATGCATGAGTACAAAAAATAAATGCATAATTAAAAAAAATCAAATTGAGGATTATTTTTTATTAAATTAAACTTTCATCGAAAATAATTGTTCTATAATTCCAAAAGCTACACTAACATTAAATGATACACATTTGTTTTAGAAAAATTTCAAATTTTAAATTTCCACTGTAGTTTTCAAGATGCAGATACCAAGATGTTTCAATTATAGGTCAAATTTTCAAGAGTTTTCTGTCAATATGTTTACTATTTGTGGTCATGCTTTAACTCCAAACATATTGCTATTTACAAACATATTGCTGTTATCTAAACATATCCTTCATTTTTTTATCTATTTTTTTTCCAATTTTTCGAAAGAAAATTCGGTTTTAAATGAGACGTAAAATTATTACATTTTTTAGCGTATATGTTCCTAAAAACCTTGATAAATTTGAACGAGATTTTAAATGTCAAGCTAAGTATAATATTTCTTTTATCGCTCCTATAAAGCTCAGAATAAACGAAAGGATTATTTTGTTCTTCTGTGTAGTGCAGACATTTTAAAAACTGTGAGGTTTACTAAATATTGATGCTTTTTTTATACGTCATTTGGCCCTGACACTTAAAAAAATGTATTACCCAACATTTAGTATTAGTCACATGAAAGTATATGTATTGATATCCTTGATGGAAATAATTTTTCTTTCTTTTTCATTCGATAATATCTATGGAAAACAGGTTTTTCTAATGCCCGACCCATATTACGATATGGTTTATTCTGTCATCTATGCTATTAAATCATTCTTAGAATATTTAATATATAATAAAAACATAAAATTTAAAAAAAAATTTAATTGAAGAAATTCATTGTACCCTTGTCGAGTTAGCAACTGATATTTAATGCTCAATTCATCTCTTCAACATTTCTTGAGGTCGATTATCATATCGAATGTGAATGTTTTTAGTAATTCAGACTTTATTTTAAATCGCAGGTTATCATTAAATTAGCGTACGTGTATTAAATGTCTAGTCTAGTGGTTGCGGTGGTCTAACTGAAAAAAACGTCATTTTGTCTCCGAAAGATTGCAAGTTCTTACCGACCCAGTCAAAGATCCGTCGTATTCGTTAATGGAGGCTGTAACGCGTAAAATAGGCTCAATGTCTTCCAAGTGAAATGATATTTCTAGGAACTCGGGGAAAATTTGGAGCCTTCAGCTTAGTCCTTACTTCTAAATTATGAGAACCCATTCACTTTCGGGGCTATGATGACGCATCCATTGGGTGCCCCCTCCCCTTCATACTATTTCGTCTGTCGAAAAGAGTGATTCAATCGTTTCATAACAAATTGTCCGATAATTTGGAATAAATAAACAAAGAGTGACAAACAGACCAAATTAAGCTTTGTGACGTATATTCATAGCTTTTAATAATTCATATTTTTCTGTAGATTTCTCTTATTGTTAATATTCATTTTAGTATTTTGAATTTCCATTTATTTACTGTGTATTGCAATTATCCTTAAATATACTTAATTTGCATTTCAATAATAATTTTATTTTGTAAATATTGAGAAGGAAATAATAAAGTTGTTATACACTTGTAAATTCTTTGATTTTATTTACTACTTCAAATGAAAAGAAATAAATTAATGTACAAATATATTCTCAAACATTTTTCAGAATTTTAAAAATATAATTATATTAGAGAGAGGACAGAGAAAAAAAAATCCATTAATTTTTCAGTAAACGGCTGTAGTGATTGATAGCTCAGAAAATAAACTATTTGAACTATTGATCAAACTATCAAAACTATTGATCAAACTATTTGAGATTTATGTTCGTTAGAAAGGTGGTATTTTCAATTAAGAAAGTCTTTTGCTGTTTTCTGTTTGGTCTATTTTGCTGTGAGTAACAAGATGCTAAAAATGGAAGTCAACAAAAAAGAAATTCTTTACCTTTTATAGTTTTTCCTTTTGATTAAGGCGAAAATTCATGCCAGGCGGCTGAAATTGTGGATGGTATAAACAGTTGCGATACTGTTAGACCCAATTATGTATGATTTCGATTTCATCGATTCCATTCAGTATCTTTTATGTTAAAGATGCACCTCACACTCTTCATCGAAAATGTCGATGAAATCACAGAAATGATCAAAGTTGATTGGCATGTTATCAGTCGTAGCATCACTGAGTAGCTAAAGATCAGCTATAAAACAGTTTAAAGTCATTCGTCCGAAGCGAATCTGAAACATGATGTTCTAAAGTTCACTCAAAAATAATAGATTTCTTTCTTCCCCAACCTAATATATATATTATAGTATATTAACGTGTGTAAAGCTAAATTAGAAAGAAAATATAGTTAATATTACAATAAAAAAATATTTGAAAATATAAGTAATATAGAAAGTACATTAATTAATAAATTTTTTTATTCATATCGAAATTAATGAAATTTATAAGATACAAAGAGTTAAAATTGAAATATTTTCTTTCTATAATTATAATTGGCTCATTTTGAAGATTAGAAAGAAGAGACAATTCTATTACGTCTATCTTAATATTGAAGTAAATAATTTGGCTCTTGATGTTAGTATACGAAAAAAATGGATTTCGAATTGAACTAATTTGGGAAATCTTAACGTAGATTATTAAATGCATTTTTTAAATAAAATGTCTTAATTCAATAATAAATCCATTACTATTACTTGTTTTCTATCACTTTTTCATCAAGTTTAATTATGATAGTATAAGAGTTAGTAATTAGAAAGAAAAAAAAATTCCACCTCAAACTTCTACAAAAATGTATATAGTTTATTTCGTATAAAAAGATTTATTTTAATCAATACTTTCATATAGGAAATGGGATGTGTTCTCAGCTTATGATTGAAAATATCAATGCTATGAAATATTTCAACTCTCCTCGCAATAAATAATATGATGAATAGTAAATTAGCGTTTCAGTACAACGGTTCATGAGTTTGATACCCACCTGGAGCATCAATGTAGTGGTTTAGGATCCACAGTTAACACCGTATTTCCCGGTCCAATTAGGCCTTATGAAAATAAATGTGAGTGTTGGGCGTATATCAAAGCAAATCCGTATAAATGAAACATAAATTTCATTATGGAATAATTTCTGCAATACATTATTTTATTTAAGCTGTCAAATTTAATCAAGTGAAATTAGAAAATAATTAGGTTATGAAGACTAATTAAGTTGATTTTGTGATATTCTTCAAATATTAATATTTTTTATTCTTTACTATCCTGTATTTTATTTCTTTTTTTTCAGAAATTTTGTTTGTCCCTGATATTTTGGGGTGGAAAAAAATCATGAGTAAATTTTCCAAGTCAGAAAAAGTTATCTCTACTAAAAAACTTTAGTGCAAATTAGATTTCAGTTTAATTAAGTTGATAATTAGTTTACATACTTGATATTCTTTTATGTCACTTTTCGTCATACTTCTTTGACAGTTGCATTCTAAATTGAATGCTAGAATTCTTTTACACCGAAAATTGTTTTTTACAAAAAAATATTCCCCAAAATAAATGCTAATTTCCTGATCGGTTTCCCATTGTGTGTGTGTTTCTATTTAAACTAGTTTTGCTGTAAGCGTTTTTGATATTTGAATTCAAAATAAAATTTTCGAATTACTTTTCGAGCTCTGTCACTTACATTAATAAATTCATAAAAACGAACTGTGTCATTGTCATATTATTTTGGGATTACTATCGATTTTTCTATACTACCACTTTTTCATGGTTTTTAAATTGGTATTACGAAATAAATTTTAAAAACTTTTTACCAGTGTTATTTGATTGAATAATCTGCATGTGATTATTAACAACAGTTTGAATTTTTTTATAAGAACATTTGGTATAAAATATATGTATATATGATGCAATTTTCATGATTACTTAATCTTAAATAATTAAGATTAATATATAAGAAACAATTTTCATCGCAATCTTATGCAATTTTCATGATGTATGATGCGATTTTCAGGATTATTTAATCTTAATCACTTTAAATCAATATATAAAAAGATAACTTTAAGTGTTTTATTTAATATATTATATTAAATATTTAGTATTGGAAGAGCATTTATCATTTTAATTAAATTTATTAATTTTAAAACTAAATCTTCTGCAAGTGCCATTCGCGAATATCCCCGATTAAAAAAAAAACCAAATGATTGTACTAAAATCTAGAATTTAGTAATGGATCTAAAAGTTTGAAAAGAACCAATATTTTGAGAGCATATATTCTAAGTACAAAATTATATTAAACCCAGTAACACTATCAAATTTAAAATACGTTGAATGAAAAAACAACTAAAATATTTCTGTAAAAAATTATTTTCAAAAGAAACCTTGTAAAGTATGAAAACTAGTTTTTACTTAACTGAAACTTTAAAAAAAATTTATTGCTCAAGGTCTTTTTTATCAAGTTTTATCCTAGTTAATTTTCTTTGCGAAAACGTGCATAAACTTCATTAAAATATAAGATGAATTTAAGTTTTTGGCTGTTATTTTTATCAGCTGGAATCTGGTCTGTTTGAAATTATTGATATTGGCTACAAAAATTAACAAATTGGAGAAGGATCTTAAGTATAATTTTTAAGGACACTAAGGGGACAAAAATTTATAGGAGACACAAAAATCTCCATTTAGCAATATTTTGCTTTTAAAATTTGTGAAGGAAATTTTTTTTAAAGCTTCTTTTATATTTCTTCGCATTTCTTTTATTTATTATTACAACGTTATGTATTTCAGAATTTACCACTGCCTTGCGGTTGACTCATGCTCTTTGAAATGGAAGTTTTCAGGTTTAATTCTAACAATTTTTAAACAATAGGAGAAGAGTGTTGTGCTTTTGATTCCCGTTTAACGGTTCATGCCTTCAGGAATGGAATATGCAGGAATAAGGGGAGAAAGTTTCTGGTTAACTTTCGCAAAACACAGGATTACATCTCAATATCAATGAAAATAGTCGTCGAATGCAAAATACAGGGAATGTTTAACTTATAAATGTTTTCAACTACTTACTGCCGTATTCACCAACCAGAGTTAAACGAGGTTTCAGGGTAAAGGGCGAGTTAAGTCATGAAACGTTGTTCGTTACGACAAAAGCAGCGATTAACTCACTTTAGAATAACCCTACGATTTTGGAGTGTTAGCGCCGTGTCAGCAAACAATGGCGGACTTAAGCGATATGTTTGTTTACATTGATGTACAAGATTGTTAGCCAATCAGAAGCCGTCTTACATGTCGTGTTCGGTTACTTCAAAGTTGTTTTACACGGGAATTTCCCCGCTTCGTGAATAAGAATCGGCGAGTCATACTAGGGTTGAGTTATATCCGAGTTAGGCTACACTCAAGTTAACCCGTGTTTGGTGAATACGGCCGTTAGTTGTCTATTATGAGTTGTTCAAAAAAAATTAATCATCTATAGCAAATGTTTTAATATGTTTCGTAAAAATCAACGTTACATGAAATGTTTTAAAATTTTTAATATCCAAATCATGATACGATACTATTGCCTGAGTCTTCTTAGAAATTTTAAAAATCACTTCACAATAATTTCTCATTATTATCCACGCACACACTAGTCAATGAATTCAAAATGGACAATTTACATGACAAACTTTTGCACAGATAACAACTGTACAGGACAGAGTTTAGCTGGATACGTCTTGCATTTATTATACAGCACACATTTTCTATTTAATTAAGATCCAGGCTCTGCGTTGGCTAGTAAAAAAGGTTTTGGAATTTAGAGTGATGTTTAGCTAACTAATTTCGAACGCTTCGGATACGATTTATAAATTATCATTCATGAAATATCCGTCACGATCAGAGTAAAAATGCAACATTGTAAAGTGCACTTGATTCGCAAGTATATTTAAGTATCTTATGGATGTTTGTTTGACCTTAAAGAACACTGAGCCACCACTCTCATGCCAACAGGAAATGCTCCATATCATGATATTCCCACCAGACAGACTCTTATACAATGCAAGTAAGGCAAGGTGGTTTCATGACTTCGTGGGATTATCACCAAATTCGACGTCTTAACGTGCAAAACAAGGTGTTATGTAATTCATCGGACTATATTACCCATTTCCAAACTTCAAATGGTAATTTTTTCTCGACACCACTGCATTTCGAAATACGACATTGAATTTTTGCTTTCCGATAAGAAGTGAGAGGTTTTCTCACAGGTATCTATCCTATCCTTTACAGTTGTCTGTGTATGGTTCGAATTGAAATCAGTTGGGGAAAATTTTTGTCGACAATTCTTATCAATTAAAGAACAAGTGAGTCCTGTTCTACCATCAGAAACGACGTCGATCGCTCTTGGAAAATTGTGCTCGAACAACCTTTCTGTCTTCTAGATAAGGTATCCATCCTATACCAAGGGAGAAAATTACTATTTATACCAAGGGAGGAAAAAAATGGGCAATTCTTATTCTACCATCTAGAATTTACTGCATTTCTTGCCGTATTCTACACGAATCAAATTACGGATGCAAAAAAGGCACAATAGCAAACATTTGAAATTTATTTTCACAATGGAATCAACGTTAGTTATTTGTGATCATGGATCAATATTTTGATCAAAGCAAACTCTGAATTTATTTTCAGTTTGTTTTGACTTTTCAAACAATTTTTAAAAATCAAAATTGAAAATTATGTGTTGCGAATGGCTACAAAAATGGGTTCTGATTCAAACTTCTGAAATCTTTGATATGCCTGCCTATGAGAAACCATTGTCATTTACCGTTTTCAAAATCAAGGCCACTGCTAAACGGAGACCAATAAACCTTTTATCAAATGGTGGAAAATCTCTGTCGCTTTTTTCATTTTATTTCGTTTATCATCAACTGCACTTTTACATCTTACTCATGCTGGTATTCTAACGATGCGTACCTACATCATAGAAAAAAAAATTGCAGATTTCATCCCTAACAAGCATTTAAAAGTTCAAAGGTTTTTAATTCACTGGCAAGTGTAAGTATTATTCATTTTCATTGTCTTTTTATAAAAACTATTTTCTGGAAAGGCTACAACTTCATCAACAGAGTATCATAATATTCAAATGATAATATATATAAGAAAAGAAACTAAATAGATAATAAATTTATTTACATTTCATCCAATTTGTATTTTATTCCATATGATTCTTTAGTATTTTAAATTTTTTAATGAGGCACCAGGATATATGGAAATAAGTTTTATTTTTAAATGAGACTGAAGGCGGTCTCCTAATCGCCTCGTTTATAGAATTTGCCTTGTTTTATATCATGATTTTCATTGTGTAAAATATTTATTTTAGACAATGAATAAAATTATTAAACAGTTTTTTCAGTTTTCCATAGCAAAAGCTTTCCAGAATAAAAAAAAATATTTAAAGATTTTTCTTCCAAATATCCCTCAATTACAACTTTCATTCAAAATCATGAAACAAGACTCACATTTATTCAATAATATACGTGAAACTGAAATGAGAGACGACATTTTTTTTCATTTTTATAACTATAATTATTTAGGTACAAAAATATGCTGAAATTGTCGTTATCATATCATTTTATAATGTGATATAAATTTCTTTTAAATAAGTTTAAATTGAATTTTATCATGCAATTTATAAACCACTACTGTTAGATAAAATAATAATTATTTATCATTTTGTTTATATGTATATATATGCTTTTTATTTATTTTTTTTAAAAAATAAAGTTTAAAAGTGAAACTTTTTATGTAATTGTTTAATTACGTTCATTTAAAATAAAAGGAAAGTTAAATTAAAATGCATACAATTTATATATATTAGGTTGAGGAAAAAGAAATCCATTATTTTTACGTGAACTTTCTGTAACTTCTTTTGGATTCGCTTTGTAAAAAGGTTTAAAACAGCTTTCATGTAGATTTTTAGGTCTTGCGCGTTACGACTGCTGACATGCGGTTAACTTCGATCATTTTTGATATTTTATAGACATTTTCGACGATGCTGTATCCACATGCGAGGTGCATCTCTAACATCAAAAATACCCGAACGGAATCGATGAAACAAAAATTGTACGTAACTGGTTGTTACAGTCTTATATAGGACGATAAACATCTTTCACAATTTTAGCCACCCGGCTATCTTTTTCGCCGTTACAAGAGAAAAACGAAAATGTATCGAATTTTCTGTTTGTTGTCTTCCATTTTTAAAACCTTGTACTCGTAACTGAATGAATCAAACAAAAAACCGCAAGAGGATGTTTTAGTGTCAAATGTCACCTTTCCAACGAGCATAAATCTGAAATTGTTTGATAGATACCTCACGAGATATCGATCACTACAGACGTCTACCGAAAAAATAAAGGATTACTTTTTCCCCAAACTAATATATAAATAAAGTTTGAAATATTTAAAACGTAACTAAACTTGGTAAAACTATATTTTAAGAAGCCCCCTTGTCAAACATGGTGATTTTTGTTTGGCTATCGATTTTATTGGCGATTGTTTTTTGGCACAGAACAATCAGTTGCTCTGTTGCAATCAGAATACGATTGGGTTTTGCCCAACTTGGCGACCAATCGCGATCACAACTTGGCGAGAATCAAAGGGGCACCCTAAACTATAGTCTAACCCTAAACTTAATTTTCTGATTATGATTTTAGGGAAGTAATTTTTTTAAATAATGAAAATTTCAAATTTCCTAGAGAAATAATCAAGCATTTTTTCTTGGATTTTATTTTTCATTTTAAATTTCTTTTTTAAATAAATTTTTGAAAAATATCACGAATTGAAATACTACAAAATAGATGAAGTACATGAATGTTGTTTTATCTCAGGTGAACACCCTTTCAAATAAATATAATTATTTGTAAATATAAATTATATATTGTTACTAAAATCGAACAGTTATTGTCCTTACTTTCAATAATACAAGATCATTGCTTTCAATTTGATGGGGGAAAAATTTATTTATTGTATCACATTGTTTTATCTATATTTATCTATAGTCAGAAATATTTTTCACATAAGTTTCGGAAAATCATGCACAAAAGTTTATGCAAAAATTAAAATCTCCTTTTACATGTATATATACCTTTAAAAAATAGAAATATTTATCATATTTATGCTATCATATATGTATCATCATACAAAGTTATAATATTGAAAAGTGCTTTACAACGTTTTCATAATTTTGTAATTATATATAGTTTTCTATATTTATGAATTTTATTTCTTAGAATTTATTATCTTGAAATAATAAATTTCAAATTATACAATTTAAAATAGATTAATTAAAACAAAATTTTATGATAATAATTGTTAGTAAATAAGATTTAAAAGTAAAATAATAAATTCATATAATCAAAATAAATTAGAACATTTTTAATGAATATTTTCTTTCATTAACTTTATTTGCATAAAAGTTTCATAATAATAAATATTTATTGTTATATGAACGACGATTACATACATAAAAATATACGTAATAAACTTTTAATATTATAAATAAGGAATTATAAATAAATTATTTGTATTTATGAAGACACAATTATATTTTCGAAATTAGAAAACGTTTTGATTGAAAAAGAGCAATAATGATTTATAAAGTAAAAATTATATTTATTTTTTCAATTTTCATTATTTGCTCATATTATTATTTTCTTTATTACTTTACTATTAATACAGTTACTCATTAAACTGGAAGAAATGTTTCAAGACGGAAATAATAATTTTCGTATTTATTGCCAGATAAAACAAGGCACTAAAAATAACAAATTTTTCAATCTTTAGGGACACAATTGTTACAGAAAACAATTGCAAGTTAATAATATACCCACAATCAGTATATACATCTATTTCTTACATTTAAAAAAAAAAAGAAAAAAAAAAAAAAAAAAAAAAAAAAACCTTTTTTTTTTTTTTTTAATTAAATTATTTTTGTGATAAATTTTAGTCCTTTTTTTGTAGCAAGTATAAATTGAAAATACCATTTTTATCCATAAATGCATAAAATTTTATGACAGAAAATAACAATAAAATTTATAGAGACCAGTCTAATAATATCTCGGTGTATAAGCCTAACATAAAATCATTACGCTTATTGTGTGAGTTTTGATTAGATTTTCCACAATAAAAAGTTTCAATAAAGGATGTATTTACTACGAGAAATCTTATTTTGAACACAATGGAACACAATTTTAAATAAGTAAGCGAGAAAAAGATTTTTTTTAAGTTTCAGTTGGAGAATTGTGTTTCTTCTTCGGCAATAGATTTTAAAAAATATTGCGAGCTTAACCGCAATTTTTTCGCCAACTTTACTCCAGTCGCTACTTGTTTAAAATCATCTTTAATATATCAAATTGCATTCTATGGAAATGGATATCTGTTTCATGAACAATAATATTTATCAATTTTAAAGTATTTTCGTTATGTTGAAAACTACAAACAATGATGAAAAGAAAAATGAAGAGAGGAAGATTACCTTTGGTTGCTTTCTGTCGGCTTCTCTAACCGGTTTCGAACGCTTTGTCTTATACTGTACTTGAAGTGTTCAAGGTAATATGAACATGTGAAAATCAGAATAGATTTAATTACATAAGAATGGGCTGTTTTTAGATATTCAGTGCTTATTTAGCAACATGATCACGTTCTTCAGCTAAATTTAGAAAGTGATATGATTGGTACTTTTCCATTTTTGAAAAGGTGACTCATTTCTACATGTAAAAAATTAGTTAAGGGATAAACGCAAGATATTTGTAAAAAGTAACTAACGTTAAATATATATTTATTTGTTTTTAAAATGGGAAATTTTAAAATAGTAGTTATTTAATAAATATTTAATTTTATTTTTAAATTAAATATTTATTAAATAAATACTATTTTATATTGTTTTAATTTTATTAATTTATTAATTTTTAGTAAATAAATTTTAATTAATTTTTTATTGTTTTCTTTTAGTTTCCATTTCATTTGTCACTGCCTTTTTAAAATTACAAATGGAAATTATTTTTTATTTCTAATATAATATTTTATCACTTTAATTATCTTTTTGAATTATGAATACTTACAGATTAAGTTATGTATCGTTAATAGTTATACAAATGATAATGGAAGAAGAAATCAATATTTGGCTAAGATTTACTGTACTGTCACCCTTGGCGTGATTTTTCCAATTTTGGCGATAAATAACACTTTTTGACAACCCAACTAATTCCGACCAATTCCAGCCTCGCTTGTGGAAAATGGAGAGATTTTTGGCGACTTTTTGAAAAAGTCGCCAAAGTTTAATTCCTATATGATTAACATTTACAAAACATCTTATGTTCTTTTTCAAAGAATAGGATAGGATATTATATGTATTTTACAAATATATATCGATAAATTTTTTTAAATTATTTTACATTGGCTTTTATCAGTTCTCGTATTTTAATTAAGTATAAAAAAGAATAAATAATATAAAAAATGCTTGTAGTAAATTTCAAAGAAAACAAACTCAATTTACAGAAATATCAAATTACAGAAATGATACATGAAATTACAGAAATATCAAATTTTAGTCCAAATTCCAACTAGTTTATTTTATTTGCAAACAGATTTATTTAGATTAGTTTACTCTTCCTTGTTTCATTGTCATAAGATTGCATCGATATTTTTAACTGTATCAAAATTAATTACTCAACTTTAAGAAAAGAGGCAAAAGGTGTTGATCATGGTTAAAAGGTAAAAGTTTTTAATACGGTTAAAAGTAAAAAGATTCTAATCATATTTAAAAGACAAAGGGATTCAAATTTTTGACACTTGAATGATTTATAGGATTAGAGAGATTTTGAAGCCATGTACTTTTCATTTATTAATGCTGTCTTCATTTACTAATGCAGAAACTGTGTCATTATAGATTACTAGATAATTTATAATGACACAGTTTCCAACAACTTATTTATATCAATTCAAAATAAACACAATTAATAAACATTTAGCTTTCAATTGCTGTCTAATAACGAGGTCGATCCCTGAGCTTCTTTGCAAAAATTTACATCAAACAACCACTGAAGCATAACATCCTATGAATTCTTTTATCAACAAGAATAGCTCCCGCAAAATAGTCTAGGTAGTGGCGGTAGATACAGTAACAAGAGTTGTCAATTTCAAATACAGAATAAGGTTGTTATGAACTGACAGTATTTAGGAAAGTTTAAAGTAAAACTAAATTAACGTGCTTAATCAGCTAAATTGATACTTTTCTTCTTTGTGAATTTTAAAGAACGAAATATCCTATTTTTTATGATTATATTTTTTAAATTACTAATGGTAATGATTAACCAATAAAAATTAACTAATATTATGACAATTGATTGCAAGTTTCCAAATTTCTTGTAAAGGTAGTTAAAAATCTGATTTTAATGAATATGAATGTAGTAAAGGGTGAAAGAAATTCACGTATTATTCTTAAAACCCTTTCAATAAAAAATATAAATAAAAAACCATATATATATATATATATATATATATATATTAAACACTTTTAAATTAAACTTAAATTTTGAAATTTTTATTTTTACTAATTTTTACTAATTTATTAAGACTATTTACTTACTAATATTATTTACTAATTTATAAGAAAATGTGAGTGAAAATTATATATATATATATATATATATATATATATATATATATATATATATATATATATA
>JAPDSC010085691.1:0-22346 GCA_026290005.1 Latrodectus geometricus | reverse complement strand
TCATTTTTTCCGTAAATCAAATATAAAAAGCGCAATTGCCTTTTTTTAAAAAAAAAAAATAAAAAGTAATGAATGTTTACTGTGACGAAAAATCTTTTTAAAAAATACACTTTGTTTATTTTTAAGGTTAAAATATACATTTTACACTCATTTCCAGATTTTTCCTCGCTATATCTGTGAGGTTTCTATAGTTTTCTGCTAAGTTTGATTATTTTTACTGCCATACGAATAAATTTTACCCACGTGCGTTTAAATTATTCGTTACATTCTTTCAAATATTTTTCGCTTTGCTTCAATTTTTTCCTTGCAAATAAGTTTTTTTATGTTTATAAACTATAACATAAAAAAAAATTGTTTGCACGGAAAATATTACAGTAAGTAAAACTTATTTTTTCCTAAATAAGGGCATAAAATTTACGCTGATTTTGTACCGTAGAATTATCTTTATATTCGAAAACTCAAGATCAGCTCATAATTTCAAAGAATTTAATATATTTTATGACATATTGGTTTATTAATAATGTAAGAATTTAGTGAATAAATTCTGAAACAAGTGATGAACCGATTTAAAGGCAATTATTTAAAGGATTTAAACAATATTGGAATTTTTAAATTAAGGAAAACAATTATTTTTATTATCTTTATAGGTGAAAAAATTTTCTGGTTATTTTATTTTATTAATTAAAACATGATAATCATCATAAAATTCGATACATTTTCGTTTTTCTCTTGTAACGGCGAAAAAGATAGCCGGGTGGCTAAAATTGTGAACGGTGTTTATCGTCCTATATAAGACTGTAACAACCAGTTACGTACAATTTTTGTTTCGTCGATTCCGTTCGGGTATTTTTGATGTTAGAAATGCACCTCGCATGTGGGTACAGCATCGTCGAAAATGTCTATAAAATATCAAATATGATCGAAGTTAACCGCATGTCAGCAGTAGTAACGCGCAAGATCTAAAACTCTACATGAAAGCTGTTTTAAACCTTTTTACAAAGTGATTCTAAAAGAAGTTACTCAAAGTTCACGTAAAAATAATGGATTTCTTTTTCCCCAACCTAATATTAGATTATGCTTCTATTTGTTTCATCAACGGAATTTTTCCGATTATTTGATGAATAGTTTGACTTTTCTTAATAGTGTCAAATGTCATGTTTTACAAACATTTGTTTACTTAAGACAATAACTACAAGATAGTGAACATTAAAATATGAAACTGCATTCGGTAAGATTGGTTTAATATTATTTGTATTTCAAATGAGTAGGTAACTTATTCAAAAATAACTGTTATCCAAAGAATTCCTTATCCAATTTTTTTTAAATAGATTTATATATAATTATGTTAAATATAAGAGAGAGACTTTTATTTGTGACTAAATAAGTTTACAGTCATCACTGCTTAAGCATTTTTGGAAAAAAAAAGTTTTGAAAAGAATGTAATAGTAAAGCAAATGATAATGACAATGCATGAACAGCAGGGTTCCGTGTTTAAAAATAATGGGAATGCCAAAATTTCATGTGAATTTTTGAAATTTGCAGCATAGCAAGTAATAGATTAACATATATGTAGTAATTTTTATTTCTTAAAGTTAGTATTTCTTAATATTTTAGATTTATATAGATTTTAAGTACACTTATAAAAGCTTCACTATTGACTTACGAATAATAAAATCAAAATATGTCCTTTATAATTAAAACTAATTGCAGCTATAAGTACAAGTAGCTGAATACTCAGTTTTATTGAAAACAGAAAAAACATGAGATACAAAAATTAAAATTTCAATATATTAATAGTTAAATATATTTAGAAACTATTTAAAATTAATTTAATTAAATAATCTTTTTAAGATTTGTTGAAATATTTAATATAATACATGGAACTTGTTATTCGGGGTATTTGGGCTAAATTTTAAAATTGTTTTCAAATTCAAAGTCAACATTGAATAGAAAACAGTCCCTTAAATCTGAGAAAAAATGCTTTTTAAAATTCAGCTGATAAAATTGAATATTTTTTAAGATTAGAACATATATCCTATTTCATAAGCTTGCCTGATTGATCGTATGTAAACTGACAAAGTCTACGTTAATTTAAATGTCAGTAAAGAGTGCATAAGCTTAATTAGAATTTTAAATGAAGTCTAACATTACCACAAGCAAAATCAGTAAATTTTAAATTGAATCAGCAAAATAAGTCATAAAATAATGATGGAACATGTGAGATTTCCTACTGTCAAGAAATTTTCCTCTTTATTTCAAGATGATACATTTTAATCGTTTTCAAAGTATGGAGTATATTAATCCATTTGTTCACTTAATATGTTTCCTTTTAAGAAATTTAAGCAATTCTCTAAACTTTTATTTTATATAATCAAGTAAATAAAATATAATATTTCTTTATAGAATGAGAAAAACATTGAATGTGATATCATGACACCACAAGTGAGTGGGTCTTCGCAATTTAGAACCAGGGATTCTGAAGAAGAGTCCCATATTTGGCCTGCCACTCCCAGCGAATCATTATAGGAAAATAAATGATACTTATATCAAGATGATGATCTCTGGCAATATTGAAATATACTACACTTCAAAATTTCTATTACATATTTCCTAATAAATTGGAAACTTGATTATTGCTATCTCCTTGAATAACTGCAATATTGCTCATGGTACGATACAAACTTCTTTGGAACTCAGTGCGCTTCAAAAAATGAGATTTGTCGATCTTTCTATCGTTTTAGAATTTTAATTTTTGATTAAATTTGAAGCTAACTAAAAATGTTACAACAAAGGATTTTGTTTTTATGTTATATTTCTTAAAGGAATTTTTTTTTAAATTATGGTTACCCTTACTATGGGGTTTTGAAGAAGGCATTATTTTAGATTTCCCTATACGCAGAAAATCGGTAAAACATTATGATGCACATGAAAAACTTTATTATTTAATAATTTCGGAAGTAAAGGAATATTTCAGGCGTTCTACATCCCATTCATTTTGCTTTTAGTAGATTCGGTTCATCTGATGATCATGGAGATATCTCATTTCATAGTACAAAATATTAACTTAACTGAAGATAAATAGTTCACATCGTTAAGAGTAGTCTTGTAAAAAATTGGGCCTTTTGGTGCTGGCCGACCAGTTGCTTTGCGTTCACTTTAGGGAAGGAAGTAACTGTGCACCTACCCGTGTCTGCATTGTCCCATTCGGATTGCCACAGATTAATTATATATTGCTAAATAATAGTCTCTTTAAATATGACTGCGTAACTTGATTTTGTTTTCCGGTGGCATTGCTGCAGCGTGTTTTTCTGCTTGGTCTGTATCTTCATTACCTGTTCTGTCTGTGTGTGATGGAGTCCAGTACAATTTTATTGTGCATGGTTGAATTACAACAAATAGTAACGTTTGTGTATTCTGAATACATGTATTACGTTGTTTGTGATTGGTTAGATCGTAGAGGCTTGAGAGATAGTCTGTGCGTATGTGTGTGATTCTTGAGTTCACATTTTTTATCTATTGTAGTGCGTTATGATTGACATGTATCTCTACTTGAAAAACTGAGTTGCTCAAGTTCATGGGATGCCATGTTGTTAATATTGTCTGTGTTCTGGTAGACACTAAATGCCGCACACATTTGATTTAGATCCATCCATGTATATACTAACTTGATGCGATAGTGATTGCTTGTGCGGCGGAAAGTATATGAATTTTTTCAATAATTTTATCAGCTGGGTGAATTGGGATTATTGCTTACTGGGTTTGTTGGTGATTTACTATTGCAGTCATTTGACCAACATGTGTGTCTGTATTGAATCTAAGAACGTTTGCCATGGTCGCTTCCCTATGTGTTTTACTTTTTTTAATTTGAATTCCTATCTAATTTTTCACAGACAATTTATTTGTTCGTTTTAGTTTTTATATCATCCGTAAGGCAATCAATGCCTACCATAAATTTTCTTCGATACGAAATTTTCATAAATAGTGAAAAGGAGAAAACCTGAATGATTTTCAGATTTTCGACTTGATATATCTGGATACAGAAAGCAGCTGTTCAACAAGGACTAGTTACGAGCCTAATACCTTTCAATCAAATACGTGTTGTCCTATCGCTAAGAAACAATGAGGTTAAGGTGACAGTATATAGAGTACATTAAAATTACACAACTGCGAATAAATGATATTTCACCCCCACAACAATACTTCATAGAAACAATTCCTTTTTAAATGGCGCATATAAATGTATTATAAAATCAAATATATAAAAGGGAAACTTCAAGTTGAAATAAAGTTTATATCTTTGTGATGAAGTACTTCAAAAAATAATATGTGTTTAATGTGGAAGCAAATTAATATTTATTACAACAGAATATAGGGATAGACAAAATATTATTAAAAGCAAGCATAATGTTTTTATTTATCCCATCATATATCATCTGTTAAAGCGTAAAATATTCTGAAACAAAAGAAAATACTCTACAAAATAAAATTGGAAATTTTAGACATGGTATAATGAACCAGAAATAACTTTCTTAAATTACGATTTCCCACGGAGAAGCATGATTTTAATTTCTATAATATCATTTAAGTATATCAGAATTGAGACTGATTATAAAACAATTAAACTGGAATAAGAAATAACTAATTAAAAAAATTTAAAAGAAGGTACATGAACTATTCAGTTTAAATGTGCTTATTTAATATTCTTTAATTTATTGCAAAGTCTCGTTAAGTACACACACAAAGCTAAAATTGATTATAGAGACAAAATATAAAAGTGAAGCATCAAAATTTAAGACATATTTAGGGAAGAAATTAGTTGAAGTAATCTAATAGTAAAATGTAATTTTCTCTTAGCAAAAATTTTCCTTGACAAAAATTCTTACCATACAATAACTCGTGAAATTAAAAAAAAATTATTTGCTTGTCAATTTTTTTTGTCTGTTTAATATCATTGATACGGTTGAAATATTATTTTTAAACTTTGTAATTTCTGCCAAATATTTCATATTATATTACAACTATTCAAACTAGAAAACAATGTTTATTATGAATTTAAAAGATTTAATATATTGTTTAAATAGAAAAAACGATTTAGAATGATGAAATTTATAATCATTAATTAAAGCCTAAATATTAATACGCTATTAAGAATTGAGTGAAAAAAATATTAAAATTTGTAATGCAACTTTTGCAATTAATCATTTAAATAATGGCTTGAAAAACAATTTTCATCTTAACTTTAAGTACATTTTTCATTTGAAATAACATTTTTTTATTCTTTATTTTCTTATATTTTTGCAACTATACTTACACCTAAAAAAAGTGCAGTAAAATATTCTAACATAAATTTTAATGATATCACCACCAATTTTAACACACTTGGAAAATATTTGTAGTAATAGTTTCTAATAAATAAGGGTTCACGGTTGAAATAATTGCACCTATGTCAGCACTTTGGTGTTCTATTCGAAAAAAAAGAATGTTTGCTTTTCGTTTTTCTCACATAAATTTTCTCAACATTTTTTCTACTAAGAGAGAGTTTAACTAAATCATTGATTTTTTAACAAGCTTAGAAAATTTTGACTTTTTGCTTGAAAATTGTCAAGATTTATTATTTATGCACCAGAAAATTGCTTAACAGATGTCAATTTTATAACGTTTTATTTTAAACGTATGTTATTTTATTGGATAATGTTGAAAAAATTATACTTTTTACTGAAGGAAAAATGAAAAACTAAGAGTGTGTGTGTGTAACATCTAATATATATAAAATACCTATATTTTCTTAAACAAATTAATGAATTTTTATTTCTGTGTGTTTATTTCTCAATTTTATTACATTCGTTATAAATTACTTTATACTTCCATTTTCTCCACTGGAATTGTTTAATTAACTACAAAACTTAAATTTTATTAATGATTGAGTATAACGCATTTATATTTTAATGCTTGTAAGCATGTATTAAGGTTTCTAAAATCTTTCCTCTGTATGCATTGTAATAAATTAACTAAAAAAATATACACTGTTGTCCATACAAAATTCAACAGAGAATCACAGAAAAATTTATTTGATATGTAAAAATTATTGATTTTAAAGATATGTGAACTGTGGAGTATAAAAAAATTAGAAAGTGAATACTATCATGATTTTCTGTACCTAACCCTGAGTTGTACCTGTTAGATGGAAACTACTAAGCGCAACACACCTCAATACATGGCTTGCTATCTCCAGAGGACTCATTTCAATTGGAAAAAATTACTAATCACGACATATTTAAATTGTATCAACTTTTAATGGGCATGACGGATTCATACTACAAGTCATGATTCAAACTCACTTTCTTCCGACAATTTAACGCATTTTTATGTTCTTAAAAATATCCTTTAGAAAGTCAATTACAAGTTCTTTTCTCAATAAGATATTTTTTGAATATTTAATACCTTAAGTGTTAAGTTTTTTCTCTAAACGTCCGTGTTATCATACAGTTTTATTAATAATATAAATAAGAAGAAGCGAAATAAACTTTTGTTAGTATCAGATTTGACTAGAAATAAAATATTTAACTGTTAAAAGAAAGTTTGATTCTGCTTTTCCCTTTAAAATGTTTACTAAAATATTTGCTTGGAAACAGAATGTGATTCTCGTGTCTTTTAAATATTTTTAAAAATAAAACATAAGTTAATATTTAAAAAATGTTAAGGAGCAAATATTTTCTATTTAATATTATTTAAAATTTGTACGATGTTTTAGTAATGATACTGACATCTGATAAACTAAATAACATATGTATAATGTAATTTGTAATAATAATTAATAAGAGAGTTCTTTAACAACAGTTTTTAGGAATAAAATTTCAAGAAATTTGCCCTCATGAAGATGCGTATAATTATGTTTTACATAGTTCGATTAACATGTCAAAAGTTTTACCTTAGTTTCTCTGAAATGTATTTAATGTTTTTTCTTGATGAATGTTATGCTCTTTTTATGGGTGCTATCAATGTATTTACATAAATAAAATGATTTTAAAAAACAAATTCAGTTTGCATCCATGATGTCTTTATTGTACAATCCTTAAGCAAAGATCAAGTATATCTCCATAAATTAGAAGAATGGATATTAAATTTGACGTCTTTTTCAAGTAACAAACTTTACTTCTTTGTCTTTCGCTTTTCTGTTCTTTCTACTCTCTTCAACTTTAAAATAAAAGCTCTTATAAAAAATCACAGGATAAAAAAAAAACTTTAAAAATTTATCTTATTCAATAAATGCAAATAATTCTCAGAGACAGTTTAATTTGGAAATATTTATCATTTGGAATAACAATAAAATGTTCCAAATTAAATATTTCACATCTTATTCTAAAACTCTCATGAATTCTATTTAATGCTTTAAAGTTACATACCTAACAAAAATATGCGAAAATTTGGAATTTGTATATTTCCTTCTATCATATAATTTGTTAAATATGAAATTATCTTACATTATGTGGCAGTTACTTAAATATTTTTATTATATTTAAATGGGATGACATTTCAAATACTAATATCTAAAAGGATTGTCCAAATTTGAAATTATTTAGTTCTTAGAAATGAAAATATATATTATGAAACGTGGAATAAATAATGCTTAACTGTTCCACATGCTCTTTGAAGAAAATTAGTTTATAGTTTTGATTTGGCATAAAATGGTTCTTAGGTGTAATTTAACCCTAACTTATAATGCAGCAAAATTTTATCTTCCTCATTTACATTTGTAATTACTTCACGTAAATTATACGTGACTTTAAAACAGAAGAGCTTCGAACTTTAAATAGAGGGAAGAGGTATTCAACGCGTTATTCGATAATTGTTCATTAATGTAGCGGCAGTAATTTAACTTCCGTGAAAATGTGAACTGACTGACACTCGCTCAGTCCTCATTCGTGACAAAAGATCCGGCTTGTTATGAGTTCTCTTAAAGTTGAAGTCTTTAATTAGACATCGATCTGCAGTTTTCCAATATTTTCTCCCTCTTTGAAAGTCATTTCCCGATGTTCATCCATTCATCAACGTTGAATTTTTTCCAAAAAGCGAACATTTTGGAAATAAATTCATTGTTTGATACTTTGAGGCTTCATATCAATTGAATACACATAGTTTTATGAAATCAATATTAAAATCTTAGAAAAAAGAATGTTTTTCTTGAAACTCCAAATTTTAGTAGAAAATATAATTAAATATATTTTTCGAAGCAAAAATATAATAGCTTTGTAAAATCCTGTCATTAATGTAACTTTTCTACTAGAATCAAAAATTATATGTCTCCAAATGAGGTTAAATAAATAATAAAGATTATAACTTTTGTTTGTGTTTTGTCATCATTTTGAACTTCTAAGAACTGAATTATTATATTCAGAATAAAAATATTCTTTTTAATAACAGTTATTTCATATTGGGACATTAAAGTAATATTATCAAGAAGATTTGATACTTGGAAGGAAACATTAAATCCTAGCATCACAGCATTTTGGAAACACCTTCTAAATATTGTTTTTACTGTCATAAAACGTCTTAAGAAAGTCACAATTGCTTTTCTTGATAAAACAAAGCAAATAAACATCGGAAAATAATATTGATTTTTGAAAGGTATAAATGGAATATAAATTAAAATACTTTACAAAAAACTTACTTGAATGGGCAAATGATCATATTTCAGCAACATATATAGGTTATATTAGTTAATAATGGAATCACTAACCTAAATAGTTATAATAGCCACACAATAATCCATGTTTCTATAAATTCAATATATATATATATGCGGAGATACGTATATATACATAACCATAACCAGCGGTGTAGTCAAGTCTGTATCTTAAGTTTAATGAGTATGGAGTACTCGCTCATTATCAAGTACCTCTTATTATTAAGAAATTTTGATTTGCAAATGGAACTTCGCAACAATCAAACTCAGTCTAAATCACATGCTGATGAAGCCGTTTTAATCGTGATCATCGAAATTAAATGTATATAAAAACATAAACAATGCCCAGTGCAAGCATACATGTCAGACGTACGAAGAATGATGTTTGATATCTAAGTATATATTTACAAGTATATATTCAACTTTGGACAAATCTTTTGACAACATGACACAGATCCTTGACAACTGTTATCCTTTAATCTTATATCTATGATCTTGATTTGAAGGTAATAAATGACGAATAATCTTGAACCAACTGTATTAAATTCAGTGCGTTTGAGAACGCACAAGACCTCAGCAAGTGTTATGTATGGTCTAAAAGCCAAAGATTCAGATCGCTTTGAAAATAAATTTTGTCAAATTTTAAGATTATTTTATCATTAAGTGCATGGATAATTTTTAACTATAAAATTTTCTATAAAGACAACACTTTTTTACATATATATAGACATTAAACTATGACTGGTTATTTCATAACATATCTGTATATACTTACATGTAAATCTGAATCTTTTCTATTGAGATTAGCAATTGATGATTTAAATATTCCCGCTGTAGGCTTATCTTTAGGTAGTAATTCCCGGTAAACGAATTGGTATATCCTTTATTTTGGAAAAACATAAGCTAAATACCATAAGCAATTGCATTTAGGTAATAAACATGAGCCTTTTAAAATAAATTTTACTGTATTTGACAAAAAATAAAGCATCAGGTTCACTGTCCACAGAAATACAAAGTTTATTCAATACTCGTATATTTTCGTCAAATTAAGCAAATTCTGACCAAATACATTAATTTCTAGGTATGTGTAAAAGATAATTTACATAGGAAAGAAGCTTTGAACTTACATAGGGATGTGAATAAATGGAAGAATGAAAAACTATCATAAATTTGTATTTTAATCTCAAAACATTTTTAAAATGCTTTAAACAAATTTTTAAAATAACAAGACTTTCGAAAATGAATTAAAATAAGTCTCCTAAATGTATATGTTGTTGATAATTAGATGTAACATAAGATATTTCCTCGTAATATTAAAAAAATGTCATTGTAAATTAGCAAGAATATACACTTTTTACAATACTCAATTAAGATCATTTCCATTTTCGTAACAATTCATGTTTTCACATGAGTTCTTTATTCCACAATGTGAACACAACTAATGAGTACAATTAGTATTTGTGTTTCTTTCTGAAAAATATCATGACATTGTTTTCTAAAATTAATCAATCTAGCAACCATTTTTGATATATTTGTTTAGTTAAACTGATTTTAAAATTTTATCTTTTATGAACTTTAATTTGCTCCGTTCACATTAAAATATTAATTTAAAAATAGAGTCCTAGATTATTGACTGACTTATTTATAAAAATGGATATTTATTTTGTCAGAGTCAGTTTTTATTGAATACTGGCCAAATCACTTTCACAAATGGTATAAAATTTGAATTTATTTACAAATAAATAAATGAATTGTTTTAGATATCCGTTGTTTTGCTCTAAAAAATATCTTAGCTTTAAAATGTAAGAAATGATAAACACTATTTTAAAGTACTTGTCGTTTATAATCATTATCGTAACACTTTTAATAAATATAGATTTTATTACACTTTAACATATAATTATTTACATATATTTTATATGTATATGTATCTCTCAGAAATATCCGTTAACAGCACATAGTTTTCTCAAATGCTTTAAATTATAATATCTATGGTCTTTTTTAATAAATCTAAAGTGGTTTTATATTAAAATAAATGAGTCACAGTAACACATCACCACGAATGATAATCTTAAAAATTTTACCCTTTTGCAATTTATTAAGAAAAATGAAGGTATCAAATTTTTATTAAATTCTATTTAATATGTTTTAAGAAAATCATGTATTTCAAATTAAACCACTAATAGATACTAATATATGCATCAAATTAAAAGTAAATCATACGACGGGTTACACAAAACTTTATAATTGTTGACGGTATCAATTTTGTCAAAATAATATAAAACTTATCATAAAATTCCGTTTCTATTATAAGTATTAAACATTGTCCGAAAGTGATTACTTTTTACATTATATTTCGATGAAATTATATTACTTATCATCTGGAAGTAAGAATTAAATGATTTTTTAGAAAGTTTTATTATGATAAATAGTATCGTGTGAGACTAATTCACACTTTATAGACAATTTTATGAAGCTACTATGTTTGGATGTCCCCATAAAAAAGTGCCTATAAAATGCAACTGGATATAAAAATAGTACTTTGGAGCATATAATGTTATTACTAAGCCCACATAAATAATAATATCCCAATGGTTATAGCTTTTATTATTTTAATCGAATATGAAAGTAAATTTCACATTTTAAATGATATCTTTTTCTAAAATTTTAATGATTTTTAACATATTTTATACAATTTTTTAATAAAATATCTATCTTGTAATTCATTAAATGCAGTGCTGGAATATTTTTAATAAAGGAATTTCTTTATAAATACACAAATAACAATAACTTAATTTTTTTCAAAATCAAGAAATTCCAATTAATACAAAAATATTTAGGAATTGTAACTAGCTTGCTTTAAGATTTAACTATGTATTTACAAAAAAAAATAAAGTAGGAAAGCATGTATAAAAAGATTTTTCGACCATTTTATATTACAAAATATTACGATATACAAATTGCAAAAAACAAAAGCACTTTTTGAGTTAAAGCATTGTAAATAATTGTTTTTCCATTCATTGTATATTAATGTTGTTGAACATAAACATGACATTCTCAAAGATCGTGAATAAAAGATTATTGATTTCTTATTGATGTTGAGAGTAATTTTTGAATGAGCAATTGGATTTTCGTTCGCAATGTAAATATCCCTTTATGATACACATTTAATTCTCACTCAATATAGATTCAACACTGAATGAATAATATATTTAAGTGTCAGTATTTTTAATGTTGACAACTATGTTTTTCAGTTATATGTGTTCTTTGAAACAAAAAAATATTTATTTTAATATATAAAAGAAACTGAAAATACTAGCGTCACTTCTTGAAATAACATTGTAAAAATTGTCAAATAATGAGTTTAGTATTATTAAATAAATGTTAATATTTTGAATTACATTTAAATAGAATATATAACTGATACAAACTATCTAGTTATGAGAAAAACACAAAGTTTGATACAAAATAATTAAAATAAAATTCATACTTTAATTAGTAATTTAATTAATAATCAGTGTCCTCTAAAATACAAAACAAACTGATTATCATTGAATTCAAATAATTATCTACATAAAAATTATATAAAAATATATTACTGCAGATCATTCAATTAAATAAATGTTTAATAATAGTTTAAATAATTGCTGCTGAATAGTGAGATTTGGAGTTTAATTAAAAAAGGATGATTTCATTCTTACAGGTTATCATTTTTTATTTACGAAAAAACGCATCAAATTTAATAAATAAATGCAATAGACAAAATATATATTTTTATATTAATCGGATTGCCAACTGGGGCTTAAGTAACTAAAAAGGACTAATAATCAAAATCACGATATAGTTTTTAAACGTTTCTATCAACTTACTAATAGTTATATATAGTCTAAATTAAATATTTTAAACTGTTTAATTTCTCTCATATTTAACAATTTTTAATAAATCCAAACTTAAAAAAAGCAATTTTATTTTTGTTATTTAATTCAAGTAAGTTTTTAAGTTAAATTAATAAATGAAAAATATTTGCTTAAAATTATGCATTTTTAAAATAATAAAATAAAATGAATTTCTAATTACAAGTAAAATTGCTTAAACATCGTCAAACTCATCATTAAAATATTCTATCTCAAAGAGCGCTGCACTTTAAGTGCTTGTATTTGAACAGAATACATATTTAATAATTTAATGGAAGAACATAATGTAATTATTACGTAAAAATGACGCATCGTTTTTATCATTAAATTTTTAAAGAAGAATAGTTAAAAAAGAAAGATTTTTTATGTTTGTCTAAAAACTTAATCTCTAAATACAAAACGTGGCAAAATTATGGAACTAATAATTTTTGAGCAAAAAATAATATTCAACAAAAATTTTAAGGAAATTAACGTGGTTACGTATTTATCCTTTTAAATTATATGTCTATTATTAGGCATTTATTATAAAAAATGCATAATAATGTGAATAGTTATAGAAATAAATTTAGATATACCAGCTGCAATACACTTTCATTTTATAAGTTTTTATTTTGGGTAATATTATTTTAAAGTTTGTAAAAATATTTTAAGTTTAAGTTGATTTATTTCCTTAGATATGCAATTTCTCGATATATTTATTGCATTCTATGTTGATTTTATTTCCTGTAAATAATCCCATTTCTTTTATAATATGAATATTACATGATTAACACTGCTTAAAATTAAATCATAGCATTTCTATGCATGCATTTTTAAATTGTAAAAATATAGTACACAATATATTTTTCTAAATTGTGTTTGTAAATAATTTTAAAACAATAAATACTATTTCAGTATCAATATGATAAAAATTATGCAAATTATAATTTGAGGGGAAAAGTCTTAAGATATACTAACAATTTAATTACCTTATTTTGCTTATTTTTCATTTAACATATTATTCCCAATAGCAACGTAAACTATACAATCATTCTATAAAGTGATGTCAAAACTATGTGTCAGTTGGGTATAGTTTTAACAAGGAAATTGTGAAAAAAATCAAAATATCTTAATATATATATTTTTTTAAATTTCACATGAAAATTGTGGAAGATAATAAAATAGTTTGTATAGTTTTTATTTTTAAATTTTAATTTAATTTTGTTTTATTTTTAAAATTCAAATGAAAATTGTGGAAGCTATTTGAATTGTTTGCTTAGTTAAAAATAAAAGATGTTTTTAAAACATTTTTGGGATCTTTAAGTAAAAAATTAACTTTTTTAAGTTTAATCAAATGAACAAAAAAAATAATTCTGAATTCCATAGTTTTCACTTGACTACAAAATAAGTGCTTCAAATTAATATTAATTAAGAGAATTTTGTTACTTTTTTGTTGTTATGCAATTCAACATGAATAGATTCATGATAATTAATTCTTTATATGTATCGTAATTAACAATGCATAGTATATTTTTTAAAAAATCACCAGTTTCGTATAATAAAATAATCAAAACTTTCGCATAATTGTTCATAAAGTGAATTCATTAATAATGTGAATCTAATAAATAGTATCCAAATTTTTTTCTTAATTTTTCATTTAAAACCAAAATTTCTCATAATAACAAAAAAGTATTATGAAATTTAACGTATACTTAAGAAAACATACCTTCATGAGTGATTTTACATACGTATAGTTATATGTTTATATTTATTTTAAGCTTTATTTGTTAAACACTAACATAAACTACTTGCCATATTTATACACATGGCCTGTAGAAATTTAGCTACCATAACTAAATTTCTTCAAATACTTCTAAATGACAGTTTAATTACGGTAATCATCTATATTCATGAGACTTTTGGTGGACTGTAGACTTTTTTTTTTCACTTACTCATAGACACAACAACAACAACAACAACATCTATATTCATAATATACAGCATGAGTAGTTAAGTAGAAATCGTAATTCCTTACAATTTAAGTTTATTACACAGAAATTATAATATATATGAGTGTACTAAGAAAAACTCTGAAGTGTTTTAAAAAATGTCAACCTCTTTTGTTATAAAAGCAAATTATTTAATAAATGTTAATACATGAAACTTCATTTAGTGATTTATAGCCATATTTTAAAACTAGGATCTTTAATTTGTAACCATCTTACTAACATAAATCGAAAAATTCAATGTATAATCTTAATAAAATTTTGATTTTGGAACCCATTTGCAAATAACATCATTAAATTAAATTGTCATTCTTCTGAAACTAATATATTTATTAAATCTTGCACATCGAAATATAAGTTGGAAGGAACTGTTTTCTTGATACTACACAATGAATTACATTTTAACATTAAGATGGAATAGCTCTATGTTCTCTAAAAAGATTTTTTTCAGTTTTTCACTTAAAAATGATAAAATTAATATCAGTTTCAAAATAATACATGGATATAGTGTGTCCATGTATGTTTTTGAATTTGATAATGGATTTGATCCTCTTAAAGGAAGAAAATGAATGTACTTTTGGAAACTGATGTACTCTTATACTTTTAACACATTATACTTTATGTTTATCAAAATTCAAATAGCAATTTTATTTCAAAATGAAACAAACATTTAAAATAATCACATTTAAATCAAAATTTCATGAAAATATATTTTTCATTTTGTTTTTCTCATTTATTATTAGAATGATATTTGAATGAATTGAGATTTTATTGGATAGTAACTTAAAATAAATCCCTGTTTAGAATAAATATTGAAGCTGTTTTGAAGGGCATAACCCTTATTATTCAAATAAAAACAGAAGATCCTTCTACACAGTAAGTAATCCATTAGTTCTTCTAACAGTGAAAAATTTATAGGTAGTATTTTAAGAATTAAAACTGAATTTTAATGAACTTTACATTTATGTAATATTGAAAGTAAAGTACTTGCATTAGAAATTGTATTAAATTGTAAATATTTCAAGTTTTAAATGATACATCGAAAGTAATTTTAAAATGTGTATTAATTCAAATGATTAATTTTAATAAAAAATACAAACTAATTTATTTGCTCAAACCAATAGTGAAGGGTCCAGTATTTCTACATATTTTTGTCTCATTTAAAACTTAAGATTTTTTTTAATTCAATGTTCTGTTTGTTTCAAATATAAAGTATAAAAACTCTTTTATGTTTATCTGCATTTTCAATATAGGCACAAACTATGCAAATGAAAATTAATTTATAAGTAAAATATTCCTTATAAATTTATTTTTTAAGTAAAATAATTCACAAATATTTTACATAATGATAGATAGCTAAATGATTCAGATAATTATATAAGTATACCAAAATATTTATAGATACAATGTTGGTATAAATAAATTTTTAAATTATCCAGAGGCCTTCAGACAAACTTTGCAAAATTAATTCTTAATATTTAGAAATTAGTAGTTTTACTACTTCCCATGCATTCAAATTTAATTTTAAACATGTCATGTTTAAAAAATACAAGTTTTTAAGAATTTAAAATCATTAGTTTCATGAAATCTAAATTCAAGCAGATATTTGCAAAATACAGGTAGTTGAAAATAGAATAATAATTCTTAAATATTCCACAGTTAATATTGCTTTTTTTAAATGTAAAAATGCATGTTTAAAAAATATAAGAAAAATCATTTATTTTGATGTTACTCTAATTCATTTCATGAGGAATTATGTATAAAAAATGCGAGTATACAAAGAAGCTTTTATGTGAATCATCATATAAATTCTTTGTTTCTACAATTTCAAGTGTATAACAGCTTGAAAAATGTAATTGTTTAGTGGTAGTTAGGGAAAACCATTAGAGTTCCCAGACTGGTTAAAAGAAATCATAAATAAAATGGAGTTTATTTCTACTGTTTCATTAAAGCAAAATGGTAATCTTCAGTAATAAACATGATATTTTTAGAAAATATGGCTAAATATACTCTACAGTATTAACATGAATATGATACCAGCAATTTGAATCTAGATTCATAAAACATTTATAAATAAATGTCTAAAAGTATTGTAAAACATTCAGACTAATTGTTATTAAAGAAGGGCCAGAAAGAGGTAATGCTAATATGAAATTACTGAAAATTTAAAATGAGAATCTAATCCAAGAAAAATTAAGAAAATATTTTTATAAACAAAAAAAAGGAAGAACATTTAAAAATGAAAATAATTTTAAGCTACCTCTTTGCTGGAATTTCATTTGTGTTCTGGCCAGATATTATTAATCATATTTAATGGTTTAAAATTCAATAATAGTAATAGTATATAAAGTTAAATGAGAAATAAAAAATATATTTCTTATTTTATCAATTTTTACAAGTAATATAGTTCATCATTAAAGCAGGAAAAATTATTAAATTATTCTTATTTTACTTTTTTTTTCGAGTTTCATATTTTTTAGATATTTTTATATTTACTCTTTGCTTTGCTAACAATAAACGAAACAATGAACTTCAAGATCTGCCTAAACCTTTACTATTAATTATTTACGTGCTTATCATTAAGGACTATTAACGTATATTAATAATTTTTGGATCTCATTTTCACTATCTAATTATATTGACAACAAGCAATACACTTTAAGGGAACCATATGGATTTATATATTAATATTAATCGTTAACTTTACAAAATTCTATTGCGTGTAAAATGCACTTTTACATTTTTAAAATTTTTGAATTATTATTTTTATAGTTTATAGCATCTATTTTTATTAAATGTCATGAAAAATATCCATGAGCCAAAGAGTTGAGATTTCTTGTCATTAACTAAAGTTCTGTGATTTTAATACTGTCTTTTGTTAATAGAAATTAACTTATAGCGATGTACAAAGAATAATACAGTGTATTTATACATTGGTTTCTTTTTTATAAAAACAAAATATTATGCTTAATGTCATGAATTTTGGTACATATCTGATTAGTGAAATAACATGCATTAAAAATTACGATTTAATAAAGAGGAAAAAATTTGATTCCACAAGTACTTCTTGTTAAGTAAATCCCTTTCCAAACTTTACAACTTTATTGTAAATGCATTTTTAATAAGACTTGAAAAGGAAAATTATTATTCAATGAAAAATTATTATGTTTTATAATTCTTTGAAAACGAGTTTATAAAAGAGCAAAATTTCTTTTTTAAAACACCCACTATATTTTTTTAATCGAAAACTCATCCTTGCGTCGATAACCTTACAAGGAATAATACTGAACCTTGGCAAACAATATAAATAAAACTAATCGTTTGTGAATAAGATTACCTCATATTTATATAAATGCATAATAAATAACTGTATGTCTTCTTTTAAATTAAAATTAGTTAAAATAAAGAAAATAAAAAGTCTTGTTGAGTAGATAATTAAATAAAATAAAAAGTAATTATTTGAATTTTTAACTTGCTTATAATTAAATGCAGTAGGCTATTGAATTTTAAGATAGCTAGCTAAAATTTAAATAAATTTAACTTTGAAAAATTTTTCTTTTTAAAAAAATTATATTTTTTAACTTGTACATCAACCATTCAAAAGAACTTCCTGTGTTCAGTTTCTAAACAAAATCTAAACATATTTATATTAGAATGATATTAATGCTTGTATTCTATTTGTACCTCATTAGTTTTTAAGGAAACATTATTGTAATTGTGTAAAATTTTTATCATACTTTTAAAACATAATTAAATTTTATAACTAATATTTTTTCTATAACCAATTGTACGTGTAGTTTAAATCTCTGCAAACTGTGATCTTTCAAATTATGTATAATTACATCTACAATTGTGTTTAACATAAAATTGTTGAATTAATGAATCCAACTACACAATTTTTATTCACAATAGTCTCTCCTAATTCCACTTGAACCAAATAACTCTTATTTATTAAAATCAATTTCGTATTTAACATTTCCACTAACTATTTTTAATAATGTACAATTAATAATGAATATTTCACACTTTTGATTAATTTTAACTAATTGCTATTCTCAGTCAAATAAATGATGTATTTTAAATGTAATAATATATTTATAATGCTTCTCAATTTTTAGAAGATAAAAAATTAAAATATAAATTATTTAACTAACTAAATAAAATGTGGAATCAAGGAATTATTTATTGTTTCTTATTTGTATATTTCCAATATATATAAATAATGGGTAAAATTTTTAATTATATTCAATTATTTTTAAAACAATATATTTAAATCAATATTTTATGCATGGTTGATTAATACGAATTTCAAAATCTATGAAATGTTTAATGTTTTCTAACAAGGCATAAACTAAATTTAATATTTATTATACCATGTTTTGAAATATTGGTTGTGCTTGAAATTTTACGATACTCGAACTTACTTTTCAAAGTTTCGTTAATCTTAAACTTTGTATGTGTATGAAACATTATACTTATACTAATTTATGCTTGGCATGGAAAGAAATATTGAAATTCTGAACAGTAGCAAATGTATCACGTACTGAATATAAATGATTGATATCACGTTTGCAGCCGAATTTTGCAGCTGTCATAAGTTCTCACTGGATAAAAAGTCACGCAAAGTTGAATTGGAAAATGTACTTATTAAAAATTGAGGAAGACATACTTTTTATAGAAGATTTTTAAAATAAAGTATAAAATTAAGGATGAATATTTCATATCTGCTATCTTGATCTAATATATTTTTCTCGATTACAAAATTAAGAATAATAAATATAACTTTCCAATAACTTTTAAAGTAATAATTTTTATTTCGAAAATCAGAGTTTTAATCTTTCAGTATCAAAATTGTTAATATCAATAATGGAACTTTGCAATATATGCCAACTCTCAGAAAACTCAAATTGATCCCATCACAATGTTTCACATATATCAAGTATGCTAGAAGACATCTTGACAATAAATAAGTCATTTATTAAAATCCTCCTTTAATATTTTTTTTCTTTTTTTTTAAATGGATCATTAACTCATCCCTATATACAACTCCCATTCTAACTTTACAGGGTTTATTTCATTAAGGTGATTCAATAAAATTTCAAAACTAATATTACAATATATTATAATTATTCTGATTTTAATTAGTAAATAAAATACGTGTACCTAAAATATGTACTGATTTCAAAAACAAATTTAGATGTAGACAATAGCATTTGTTCAAATAAAAAAAAGAAAGTCCTAATCATGTATTTACGATTTTTAAGAAATAGTTTTATCATTGTTAAATAGAACAAATTTGTATTCAGAAATGCCTTGTCAAATGAATTTTTCAAATAAATAGCTAGTTTTTTTTAGAGTTAGAATTTAATTGGAGAAATTCGATGATTTTACAGTAAAAATTTTCAAATTAGGACACTTAAATATTACAATTACTGTCTGGATATTAGCCTTTTCATTCTAGAATAAACGAATATATTTCAATTCCTATCATTAATTAATTACTGAATTAAACATTGAAATTTAAACATATTTTTTTTATTATTCATTCTCTTAAATTGTAATTTAATTGTTTCCCTTTAAATTACAAAGCTTACCAAATATGTACTAAATTATCCTTTTACTGCCAAATAATTTTCAGTATCTTAAATTTTATAAATGAATAAACATATTAGTAATATGCATTAAATATTCTGTAAGATTTTCATATTAAAATACCTGAAAATATATTTTATGAAAAAGTATGAATGTGTTTTCCATTTAAATAGAATGAGCTAATTTTGATTGATTGGTGTAAGCTATACATTTGTTTAAGGGAAAATCTCCCACATTTTTATTTTAAATAAATTGATATACAATTTTTCAATATAATTGTCTTTTTAATTATTTTAAATCTTTCAGACAATTACTGGTTTACGCTTTTGTTGAATTATTTTTCAACATACAGAATAAATTCAAGTTACATTTAGAATAAATATTCGAAAAATAAAAATATATCCCAAATTATAAAATTTGAAAGTAAAGATTTTTCATTACAAATATGTTTTTATTTTAACAGCAATTAATAAAATTTAGTTCTTAACTTAAATGTATTGGGGATTTTCTTTCTATCATTAGTTTTACATAAAATCTACAAAAAATATAAAAATTTCCGTAACTTCTTATACTTAAGAATGCTTTGCAATATTTAAAAAGTGCATTACTAAAATTTATATAAACAAGTTCTTAATAACAATAATTTTTTTGATATTCTTTAATTTTGTAAGCATTTTCTAAAGCTGATATACTGCAGTTTATTAATAACCGTTATATTGTAAACTTGATTATCATTCACATTGTAAACTTATGTTTAACTAAATTAAAATGATACAAAAAAGTCTAATATTATGCAACAATTTCGTACGATATTTAAAATCTCATTGCAAAAAATGCTATTTTCTTACATACAGTTTTATAATCTTCCTACCTAAAATATAATTTAAATATTTTCATTATATTCCCCTAACCACATAGTATATAATTTTATCTTATATATTGTCAATTTAGGCTTTCTTTATATAAATTGTGTTTTAAATAACTTATTGACATTGTTTCATACAAAAACATTCCATTTATGAAACAAATGTTTCAAAAATAAAAAAAGTAATTGACATCGAAATCCCTAATTATTTTATCGATTAAACAAAAAAAATTTATAAGTTAGATTTAACTTCTTTTTTCGATAACTATAATAGTTTAACTAAAAAATATTTCTGAATTCTCTCATTATTTTACTCAAAAAAAATTAAAGGATTTAAATCAATGAGTCAAAAAATTGCTATAATTATGTAACACATAAATTGATTTATCTTTTTATTTTCTACTTAACAATCTATAAATAAAAATATATATTAAAATTTTAATAAATGAATTGTCTTTGATTTAATTAAAAGCATAGTTTACTGGAAAAAACATTTTAATTAGTTTTAGTGTAATTACTTATCTTTCATGTGAAGTTGTATTTCACGAATTTTCTAAGCAATTTCTACACCAAAGTTGCGCAATTTCCAGCGTGTTTTCATCAGTTCGGTTGTTTTCTTGGTCACATATCTGTTTACAATAAGTGTTGTTTAGTAGGTGTTTCCGCAATTTCAATCACATGATTGCTATCAAATTTAGTCTCCGAGAAGAGATTCTGTGGCGAAAACATTTCAATTAAACAAGAGAACGATAAATGTTGATTATTTTTAAAATCAAAATAATCAAGGTGTCTTATAATGAAATAATTCAATTCATATTTAAATAATAGATCATTTGATAATAAATAATCTTGTTTAATTGCACAACCTAATTTATTAATGCATATTAAATAATTAAAACCTAATCATGCAGATTTTACTTATTTTTAAATATAGAAATTCGTGATTATCAAAGTTCCTATGTTTCTATACTATCAAGTTGTTGTGAAATAAAAATATATATGATATTCATTAGAAACGCGTTATAAAATAATAATTTCTTTCAAATGTAAGATGTATTTTTGATAAAATTAAAAGCCTTCAAAGTTAAATATGATAAAATAATTTATAATCCAGAATGATATCTTCTTTATGAATCACTTAACATGAACAGAATTTTTCCAGATTTTTTAAAATTAACACCAAAACATTGCACTGTAATACATAAGATATATGAAATAGAAACTATAATACAAAAATTGATATAGCAAATTTATTTCAAAATACATCGTTTATTTTTTGAAAATGAATATTTAAATATCTAAAATAA
>JAPDSC010085668.1:0-51553 GCA_026290005.1 Latrodectus geometricus | reverse complement strand
TTTTTTTTTGTCGACAGCAGCACACCCATATTGCCAGTGCAGGCTGGCAATATGGGGTGTGCTACTCTACTCTTCCAACTGATCCCTCATTTGGTGTGGAGTCCAACTTCCTTAGTACACACGTGCCGTAGGTATCCGTTTAGAGGATAGGCAACCCTTTATACCTCATTCATACAAGGAAAGATCAAAAGCAGAAGAAAAGGAAAAATTACACCCATGGGCCTGGAATCGAACCCAAGACCTCCCTATTTGGAGTCTGGCACGCTGACCACTAGACAGAGTGGGTGGCAAGATAGTACTCTAATTAAAAATATTAGAATTTGCCATAAAATAATAAAATACGAAAAAATATGAACCGATAGTATTGTAAATTTATAAAATAAACTTTTAATAAAATTGAACCCTCTTTAAAAACAAAACGGGAATCTCAATCGATATTATAAAACACTGTTGATTGTTTGAGGATGAAAAATATTTTTTTAAATTTATATAATAAATCAGAACAAAAATATTGCTGTACCATGGGGAAACAAATTGAATTAAAACCGTTTCTTAGGATAGAATTGATTAAAAAACATATATTTTATTTTTATCTCTACTTGTTCGAAATTTTTAGTTTTTACAGGCAATTGATGGAAAGAGACTTTTTTTACCTTTTATATCGTTTTTCACAGCAATTGTTTATAGAGTAATAAAGAGAATGAAACTTCTTTTTGATGGACTTAAAAAGCTATCAAGTGTCTTGAAATTTAATTTTCTTGAGTGATGCTCCACATGTTGCAAAAAATCGGATTTAGAAACTGCGTATTAGTAAATAATTTCTGTGATGTAAGATCAGTAAGACGTTTCCCTCAACAAGAAATATGGTTAAAGCTGAACATTTATGGGAGATCATTTTCTAACAATTGTTATTTTTGTATTCTTAAACATTAAGAATTTAAAAAAAAATTTTTTTTATGACGGATTACTTAAAAACTCATTCTTTGTAAAGGAACATATTAACTTTTTTAAAATGTTAAACTATTTTATTGGAAGTAAGCAATATAAAACTAGTAATTGGAAAACAGTTATTCCTCAAAAGATGGACTAATATTCAAATAGTAGGAAGAGCAAAACTGGAAAATATACAAATTACTGATTATGTTAAAATAAAAACATTTTACTTGAAAAAATCTCAAAGAGTTAATAATTAAGTGAAATTGTAACAAATATTTAGAGATATTATTAAATAAATTAATCTATTAACTTATGAATTAAATTGAATCTATGTGTAAGAAGAAAAAATATATTGTGAGGTAATGTAACTCATTGTAAAGTTATAAAATTTATCATTCTTGAATATAAAGTAAAAAAAAATACCATTTTTGTGCCTCAAAAAGACAGTTCTTTATTTATTTGTTAAGTCAATGTCACTAAATTAGATAAAAGAAATTAATCATGATGATTCAAATAATACTTCCGGAATAGGATGGTCATGTGATTTTTGAGGATAAGTAATAAATAACTTATAGATACACACAAAAAAATTAATCAAATAAAAATGTAAGCCATTTTTGTTTTTATATACAATAACTTCGACTTTACAATAAATAAATTTTAAGCTTTAGGCCTCGATCAAATAGACTTTAAAAAAATGACCAATGAGTGACAAAAGAAAACCAATTATAATTGGTAACTAAGCATATCTTTACCACATAATTCTGACAGTTTTAATTTAAAAATTCCTTAAATCATCTTTTTTACAATGCATTTGTGGACTTTAGTGTATTAAGATAGCAACTATCGTTTTCACTATCATTTTTCTTAGCAGAATTAAAAACAGATTTTAATTAAATCTCAAACAAATGATTTTCAAATTTTTTTCAATAAATTACTTCTTTAACAATCAGAATTGGAGTTGTTTATAAATAATAATCACAAATTCAAAAATTAGCACAATTATTTTAAGATATTTTAAAATTATAGAAAAGTATATTATTCTTAATTTAGATGCATAATTATGTTGTTATAAACATAAAGATTGATTTCGCTTATAAAAATGTTTAATTTAACACTCGAATTCTTATGCATAATTATAAATTATTTGCTCATTTATTTTATAGACATTAAAAGATAAATTCAGAATGGATTGAGCTTCAAGGTACTTATAATTTTTAATCAATGTTTATTTAGTAATTATGGAAACACTATTGATAACCTATTATTTGACGAGATTAGAATCCTTTTCATTAACTGAGTGACTAAAGCAATAAGAAAACTATAACTTCAGGAATTTTAAATTACATCATGTTAAAATAATAGCTATTGATACTATAATGCTAAGTTATATTACAAGTTTAGAATACTGTTGTGATTATATATACTAGTTACAGCAAATTAAGGAAAAATCACAAAAGTAGCGATAACTCCCTCTAAAACAAGCTGATGTCAATGAAATTTGAATCAGCTGGTAAGTAAAAGGAGCTGAACAATATGACGTTATTCAAAATAGTGGCGCTGTTTTTGGAATATATCATTTGCAAGGAGCATAGAAATGGATGTCTCAGAGCAAGGTGACAACTGTTACTGCGTGTCTGAGATTAGAAATCTGGTATAGCGAAATGGAAATAATGGAGTCGAAGAATCATTTGACCGAACAGTTTCGGTGGGGTGAAATTGGGGGACTAGAAGCAGGGCAAAGTCAGATAGAAGTCGATAGATTGCTGCTTCTGTCTGCGATTCATAGGCTTTGGCAACAATTTCTAACCACGGTTTGGCATCAGGGAAGTTTAACCAAGGAGAGCCACGTGCTACCACGATTGCTGAAGACCAATATGTGTCATTATGCGCACGAAGGAATAGAACCACACCTCCGGCTGAACTCAGATACTCCCCTCAGAAGGAAAGTTGTTATCCAGATTTGTGCGTCGAAGCCATCACGAACGTGGGCTTTATACGAAGTGACCAGTCATTTACATACCTCTCATGTCACGAAATAGGCAAGAACGTTTACAATGGACATGTCAACATATCCACCCATGATCAATAGAATGCTGTTCCCTAAATAGACGAATCCAGTTTTATTTTCGAAAGGGATGATAGGAGCAGTTTCATTTAGAGAGGACGTGGAACTTATTTTCATCCTTATTTTATTATTTTCATACATATTTTATCAACAAATGCATGAGGATCAAGCAGCGCTTGTTTGGTATGTATTTGTATCGACGCACAGACCTCCATGTCTTTTCTAGCGAAAATGTTAATGATCACACCTATAGAGATGGTATCCTGGATGCATATGTGCGCCCTTACACTTGAGCAATAGGTGATGCCTTCGTGCTGCAGGAAGAAAATTTGAGACCACAAAGGGTTTGCACAGTATGCCTATCTTGACAGAAAACAATTGAGCTCATGCTGTGGCCATCTCGATCATCGGTCTTTAACCCAATCAAGCATGTTTGGGATGATCTAAGACGTGTAGCTGCTCTCAATCCCCCTCCTAGAATCCTAGCTCTGCTTTCAACTGCTTTAGATGACCTTCACTTCCTATACAATTATTAGACAACTTAACTGAGAGTATCACACATGACTGTATGGGTTGTATTGCTTCTCGGAGTATCATATCCCATATTAAAAGTACTTTTCATATACCAAACCCAATCTATGACTTGCCATTTGTTCATTGTATACATATACTATTTTTATAACACCATTTGTGTCAGAGGATTTCTTTTCACGCTATTTTGTACCTTTCTATGTGCTAATGTGTATAACTTTCATTAAATTTCACACAAAATGTTTTGCACTATCGTCATTTTTGTAGTTTATCCTTAATGTATGATAACTAGTGTAGTTGAAATTTTTAAAACTTTCTATGGCTATGATACAATGAGCAAACACATTGGTATGTATGATTGATTTGTTAAAAATGAAATGTAAAAACAATAATAGTAAAATTAATATTTTCTTGAGAGATTATTAATATTTAAATAATTTCTAACTAGTAATTAGAAAATCACTACAACAAAAGAACCCTGAAAACAATTCCATTATTAGCTGTAAAGAAATTATTCTGATCAACAGCTTATTTATTAAATTTCAATCTGACATTCAATTCTGTTTTATTCAAAAAAATTATTAAAATATAAACTGTAAAATAATTATTACATGACAGGTAGACCGTATGAGAAGAATGTAAGTCCTATAAATTTAAAAGCTCACGCTGTGAAAGAAATATTTATATGACTTAATGATACGAAATTTAGCAATTCTACTTCATCCAAAATGCGTTCAGTGAAAATGTTTTGAGCAATTTTTCTAATTAAACTAAGGAATTATTAAAACGAATAATGAAATTTTCTCCAAATTTACTTATGTTTGATAAAAATAAATTACATATTATTTTTTGTAGAGAGAGCAAGTTATAAATTTTTTTTACTCATCTTCACATATTATATACTTTCGTATAATTAATTGTAAATCATTGGTACATTTAAAAAAAAACAATAAAATGCCAATCTTTTTTCTTGTATTCATTAACTTGTAATATATATATATATATATATATATATATATATATATATATATATATGTTAGTACATGGTAAATACAAAGTTTTTCCTGTCATTAACAGAATTATCGAAACGAATTAAATGTTAGCCTTTTAGAGTTACGCCAAAACAACCTTTGTAAGTATGAAATTCAATTGTCAAGAGCATGTTCCTAAAGGATTGCATCTTTGAAGTCTTGTTAATTTCTCTCTAATATATTTTTAGATTTCTTTAAAGTTTTAAGTTGAATATTTCTATACAATGAACTAAGTTGAATATTTCTATAAGTTAAACGTTCTTACTTTCTTAGTTTGCAAAAGAGTTCTTGACAAGTTAAGCACTTGGAAACGCCTCTTAACAACTCTTAGAGTTGCTAACGAATTTATATACATTAGATTCCTTTTGACTTAAGACTCCTCACAAAATTTTTTATGTGACTTGCAATGTTCTATTATGAGATTGCTTAGAAACTTTCACTCTGAAACAAATCGGTAATCTAAAGCTATTTTGAACAAGTAATTTAATTTTGAAATATGTACATTTTAACTAAACTCTACTTAAAATTTCTCAAGGATACTTCATTATTTTAATAGTATTATTTTTCTATGAAGTTTTCCTTAAGATTGATTTCATTAATTACATTTGAAAACCCACACAAATGTGATTAATTTGAATAATTCCTCTTTACGAGTTTAAAAACAATACCAATAAATTTCGTACTGTTGAAATGTATAAATCTACAACAGTTATTACATGAGAATTCATCCAAATCCATCATTATAGTTTAATAAGCATTAATGTCAAAGTTACTTGATAATATGAAGCTAAAATGATATGATTTTATAGAAGACTCTACACCATTGAAAGTTTCCAAATTTTTGCTTAATTATTAAAATAAATATCTCAGTATTATTACAACAGTTTGATTTTTTAAAATTTAATTTTGAATAAAACTATTATGTATATATTTTAAATTTAACAAGGAGCATAATATGAAATAATTCCTTAATAGTCTAAGACTAAATATTAAACATATATGCACTAGTGTTTAAAATTTTGATTCAGTTTAAATTTTTAATATAGGATATTGTAAATAAGATATTCATGCAATATATAAAAATGTATATATTCTTTTAAAAATTGTTAGAAACGCAGAAAAAATGCATTGAGCTTTCTAACATACAGTAGAGTTTTATGAATAATATATTAAAATGTTTTAACTGTTTGTATAATTTCTCCAAAAAATTAGCAATAATGAGAAAAGTAAATGTGAATAATAGAGTAATATACTGCCATTGTTATATTGAATGTACTAAATGGTTACAAAATAAATTTCATATTAATAGGTACTTTCTGCTTAGCATGAATTGAGACTTTTTAAAAATCTAAATGCTTGTGAGAGATATTAATATATCATGTTGCTCTGAATACGTACTTTTGTAGCTTAAGTCAATGAAGCTTTATGAAATTTATGCTTAGCTTTCGTAACTTATGTGGGACTATCATATTTTCTAATTTGTCTTAAATAATTGTTTATAGAATTCATTTAATCTACAAATAATTCTAGAATAGCTTCAAAATTAATATAACTAATAAAAGGCATTTAGTCACCAGCTTGTTATTAATAAAATGAATAAAAACTTAAAAAATACATCAAAGCTATTAAGAAATATATTTGATATTTCAAACTAGATAGCAAATCCTAATTTGGTGAAAAATTTTTTTTTTATTTCAAGAATATTGTTTTATTAAATAACTATTATTTATATGACAAGTTTAATAATATTAGTCACTATTTTTATAAAATTATTTCTTTACTTAAAGAGGAAAATATTTTTTTATATTCTTGCAATACTTTTTCTTGTAAAATGTATCTGAAATGCATTCGTCATCCAAACTGACTCAAAAGTCTTTTATAAGTCTAAATTTACTCTAGACCTAGAGACATTGTTTGTACACTCTTACCTAGAGTGTATAAACTAAGTCTCTACTCTTCTATTCTAACAATTCTATTCTTCTAAACTTCTTCTATTCTATTCTAAACAATTCTCTCTCTTTGAAAAAATTGATTTCTTTTCTTTTTTAGTTTGAATTAAAATCCTTCAGTGTATATCACTTTATACTCATTCGCAACAGATATTTTGACGATCTTCTTATATATACAGTTTCAGACATAGATTTTTTCAGATATAGATAGATTAGATTTTTTTAAATAAAAAATACTTAAGAAAATTTATTTTTGCATAAAGTGGAATAATAAATTTGGAAATATATATATATATATACTTGATATACACTGGTTACCAAAAATTAAGAAAAAATCACAAAAATAGTGATAAACTCTCCCAATAACTAAGCCAATTTCAATGAAATTTGAATATGTTGGTAAGTAAAATGAACTGAACAATATGGCATGATGCAAAATTGTGGTGCTGCTGTTGAAAAACGTCATTTTTGAGGAACAGAATGATGAATCAAAGCAAATGGCAGTTATCGCTGAGTGTCTGAGATTAGAAATCTGGTATACCGAAATTGTAACAATTGCCACATGCATCATTTAACCGAGCAATTTCAATGGCAAGGTATTGAGAGACAAGAGGCAGGGCATAGTCAGATAGAAGTGGTTAGATGGCTGAATGTAAATCCATCTGTGATTGACATATGATTTCAGAAACAATTTCTAACCTCTGATTCGGCTTCCAGGAGGTTCAGCCAAGGACAGCCACATGCTACTACGAATGCCGATGACCCATATTTGTAATTATGCTCGCAAAAAAATAAATCCGCAGCTCCAGTTGAACTCTGATACTTCTTCCCTGCAAGCTCCAAATGGCTAATATTCAGACAACCTTGCGTCTAAGGCTTGACGAACATGGTCTTTATGCCAAACTACCAGTCATTTGCGTCTCACTTACGTCACACCATAGAGGGGAACGTTTGCAAAGGGCACGTTAACATGTCCACTGGAAATGTAACCAATGGAGAGCTATTGACTATAAGGATGGGTATAATTTATCTTCGAAAGTGATAATAGGCACATTTTCTTTTGGAGGGAATATGGAACTTGTTTTTATCCATCAAACATCCATAAAAGTGATGCATACGGATTAGGCAACGTTTGCGTTTGGAGTGTATCTCTGGGTGGATGCATAAATCTCCATGTCTTTTCCTGTGGAAATATAAATTCTCACATCTACAGAGATGGGATCCTATAGGCTTATGTGTGCCTTTATGCGAGGTCAATAGAATTACTTTCGTGCTACAGGATGATATTAAGAGATCACATAGTAAATATTGGAAGACCACACTTGCATTGCGGATGCGTATCTTGACCAGGATACCACTGAGCACATGCTGTGGCTATCTCAATCACTGGGACTTAATCCAATCGAGATTGTTTGGGACTTTCTAGGACTACGTGTAACTGCTCTCAATCCTCCTTCTTGTACCATAGCCACGCTTTTAACTGTTTTGGATGGACAATGACTTGCATTTCTTAAACAATTAATAGACCTTTAATTGAGAGCAACACACATCGCTGCATGTGCTGTATTGCTTCTCGAGGGGATCATACCCCATATTAAAGGTACTTTTCCTTTTCCAAACTTACACCTATCATTTTTTTCATGGTATACATATGCTAATTTTTATAACACATAACTATCTAGTGATTTCTTTTTTATGCTGTTTTGTACCTTCCTATGTGCTGTAAAAAGTGAGTAAGTTTCATTAAATTCCACTCGTAACATTTCGCTTTATCATCATTTTTGTTATTTTTCCTTAATTCATGATGACTAGATTATTATAAAAGGGTGATACTTAAATAAAATATTCAATTTTTTTAACTGTTTTATTTATTTTACAATATGTTTTCATTAAATCTTTAATCATCAGTTCCAATAAGGAGATATTTATAAGACAATATGATATTGATAAAGAGAATTAGATAGCTGATAAACAAGTTTATTAATGCAAGGCCATAAAAAACAAAATGAAATTTAAAACTTGTAAGTTATATAAATTCTAACAAGGGAAATTTATGTTTATTAAAATTATTTTGAAAAACTAAAATTGTGCACCGAATATAAAAAAGTGGTGATAATAAGAATAAATATATTAAAAAGATAACTATTAATAGATATTTTGGAAGGATAAAAAAAAATAATATTTTTAAATTGCATGAATTGAGATGTATAATTTTCTATTAAACTATTTTCACATTTTATAAACTTGTTTCAGCAAACAAAGCTCTTATAATTCTGGTCCACATATTATTTCACGTGAAATGAAATTTATACATTTTGTTTTTTTTCTATAGAATTTAACATTTCTTATACATTTGTGCTATAATACATTTACAATGTTATGTTTTGAATAGTGTTACAAATAATTTAGTAAAATTGTTTATACGAAAATAGTAAAATAAATGTTTTTCATATCTGATAAGAATATTTTCCTATAACTAACTTTATAATATAAGCAGAAAATTTATTCTGAGAGAAATAAAGATATAAACGTCAAATATGCATAATGTTTTAGTAAATACAATATAGGGTTTGATATTTAAACATATTGTGTATACATTAACTTTAATATGAAATAAAAAATACAAATTAATATTTTATGTAAGCACACAATGTGGATAAGATAATTAATAAAATTTAAAACTGGTGTGAATGCTTAAATGAGTTACTATCAATTTTTATTATTGAAATTACTTAATTTAAATTAAATTTTGGGTAAATTTATAATCATGATTTTAATTTGATAGTAGGGTTTCAAACTTAATCAATTATTACAACATATAAAAACAATTTTGTACATTTAACTTTGTGTTGCTTAGTTGTAAAAATGCATGAAAAGTAATTGTCTTAAGAGGCAATATTTATATGTCATTTTTATTTACATATTTTATTCATACTATTTGAAATGATGTTGAACACGATACAAGGATTTGAAATTTAGCAAATAAGATATTCAAAAATTATTCGATCTCTAACTTATTTCCTTTAACTATTATAGTTTGAAGTCGTATTAATTTGCCTTATAAAGTTAAAACATAGCGTTACAGAGTTTTAAAAACATCTTTAACAATTAAAGAATTAACCTGATAAGAAATTTATAATTATTTTAATTAAAATAGTTTATATTTAATGAGAATAATCATTAACGTTTAGCATACTTCATATTGTCTATTTATTATTATAATATAATCCTTTATTATAATATTCTGTGTAAAACAGATTAATTCATTTGATATATATTCGTTAAAAATTGAAAAAGTTTGATCTCTTTCAGTTTAAAATTATTGCGTGTTTGCAATGAGATCAGAGTTTTGAATCTTATGAAAGAGAGTAAATTATTAAACGAGAATCAGATTCCTATTTAGTTCCAAGAAGATTTGTTAATATCACTTTCATACGCATATTGAATTTCTCGAAGAGTTAATGAATAGAAGTATAGGAATAAATTTTACATTTGTAACGCCTCAAAGCATAAATCATTGAAATTTTTAAGTTTGAAATACCATACAATGCGTAATTATATTCTGATTAAAAAGATGAAAACGGAATCAATTTTCAAAGCGAGATTTTTCAAAGCGGAATCAATTTACTTGAAATTTAAATCTTGGTCGTAAAATGTTTTAAGTGATTAAAAAAGAAGGTAACCTTTAGAAAGTGATAACGGATTCCAGGGTGTTTTTTAACAAGACGGACAGTAATACTTGTTTGAAAAAATATCCTTTACTTTCAGTTTTGATAATTTTCTAAAATTTAATAATTTGTAAATCTAATAATTTCAAGGAATTTCATAACAGGGAATTCTCAGAAGACTGATTTATTTCAGACGAGAAAATAAGCAATATTAATTTTTTTTTGAAAAGTTTCAGGAACTAAATTATTATTATGATATCGCAGAATTATAGAAAATTGAAAATTAAAACGATAAAATTTCAGTAAAAAAAATACACACATTAGTCAATGAATTTGAATCTTAAGACCAATATTTTGTTGGATTTAATTTTGCCCGAGTATTAAATTTTATTCTGCCGCCCACCCTGTCTGGCGGTTAGAGTACCTGACTACGGATAGAGAAGACCTGGGTTCGAATCCCGGCTTGGCATGGATGTACTCTCTCTTTCTCTCTCTGTGTTTCTTATCCTTTCCTCAGATGATGGATGAATGTGGCCCACCCTGTAAACGGATTTGTGGTGGTTTGGCATGGGCGATGCTACTCGTACCTCCGTGACTTGGTTCATAGCCCACAGGATAACGATAAAATGAATAGCAGTGTTTCCGGCCTTGTTGCGGCAAATGGGTTAATTACTCAATTGTGTTTGCCATTAGAAACAAAAAAGAAATTAATTTTATTCTTTTGAGCATCGAGTCTATATGATATTGGAAATCATTCATGTCTAGATGATGTTATGCATAGATTATGCAACTTTTTTAATATGATAAATTAGATGGAAAAGGAAAGTGCTGTTGAATATGTCTTTCTCGTCTATTGGCTAAAACATTTACTATTCTAAGCAATTCCATTGGTTGTTAGCTCTTAATATCAACTAAAAGAATATGTATATACCAAAAGGCTACTCAAAGTTAAAATATAATTTAAATTAACCATTTTTATATATTGCTCTAAAATTAATACAAGATATTTCAAGAAAATTATCAAATGAAATTAATTTATACCATTCGTATTTGAAATATTATATATTTGTTTCATTATATATTTGTTTTCAATCCAATTCAAAAACTTTTTAAAAAGCCAATCAAAAACATTTCCATGGTTTGAATGTCACACATTGTTAAAGTTTGAGCTGAGAACAATTGGAAAGAGCCTTGGTTTGTGATTTTTTGCAGTCTGAAACACACTAAAGTACCAGTTCTTTTGTATATATTAGAGATGACGCCTATCACGCACTTGGAGAACTATCTTTGAATAATTATTAAGTTTTCTAGACAGGGACTGTGGGTTCTGATACACTTTTAAAAATTACTGATATGGTTCTTTTTGAGAATCCAATGAGATTTACTGTTTTCGACATAGAGGCTCCTATTAAACAGTATAATTGAAATTAGGAATTATTAAGTGGTGTAACATCTGTATTTTTTCGTATTTTAACCTCATTTATAGTTAATAGCTCTTGCACATCACGTGCTTGGAAAATTATGAATCATTATTAAGTCTTCGAGATAAAGACAATGGGATCTGATGCAGTTTTGAAAATCTCTGATATGGCTGTCAATGAAATTTGCTGTCTTCGAAATTAAGACTTCTACTAAACAGTGTAACTAAAATTGTGAATTATTAATTATGGTGAAACGTCTGTCCTATTTCGTATTTTCCCCATATTCATCGTAAAAATCACTCTTATATATTAGTTTGGGGAAAAAGTAATCCATTATTTTTTCGGTAGACGTCTGTAGTGATCGATATCTCGTGAGGTATCTATCAAACAATTTCAGATTTATGCTCGTTGGAAAGGTGACATTTGACACTAAAATATCCTCTTGCGGTTTTTTGTTTGATTAATTCAGTTACGAGTACAAGGTTTTAAAAATGGAAGACAACAAACAGAAAATTCGATACATTTTCGTTTTTCTCTTGTAACGGCGAAAAAGGTAGCCGGGTGGCTAAAATTGTGAAAGGTGTTTACCATCCTATATAAGACTGTAACAACCAGTTGCGTACAATTTTTGTTTCGTCGATTCCGTTCGGGTATTTTTGATGTTAGAGATGCACCTCGCATGTGGATACAGCATCGTCGAAAATGTCTATAAAATATCAAAAATGATCGAAGTTAACCGCATGTCAGCAGTCGTAACGCGCAAGACCTAAAAATCTACATGAAAGCTGTTTTAAACCTTTTTACAAAGTGAATCCAAAAGAAGTTACATAAAGTTCACGTAAAAATAATGGATTTCTTTTTCCCCAAACTAATATATACCTTTCTTAAGGTAACATTCCAATGTCATGTGACTCACATCATGAAAGAAATTTGTATACTTCATCTCTAACATTCATTTAAATAAAAATTTAAAGGTTCATAACTGATTAGATAATGTGTTTATACAATCTTTACATTCGTTTACGAATTAAAAATAAATGCCATCATAGTATTCAAAATAATAGAATAATTATATACCATTTTTGTTATTAATAAACATATTATTTTAAAATAAAATTTATTTTGCATAGCGTCAAGTATTTTGGTGTAGACGTCATATTTAAGAAAAATCATATGAAATCTATTTTACTTAAATGTATTCCTAATATTCTTAAAATAATGAATAAATATTTATTAAAGTAATGGTAACAATGCGAGAGATAAAATATGTGGTGGATGAGAATTATAAGATGTCTTTTATTATTAGCTTAAGTACTAACATTTTATAAGCATAATAACACATTTATTTAAAATGAATTGATAAAAATTATGTTTTCTGAGAATCGATATTAACAGTGTTAATTTTTATATTTATGTGTATTTTCCTATGTTATGGTAATACAAATGTTTTCTACTAAATCTTTTTATATTCGAATTTTAAAACTTCATTCAAACTTTTTTAGTTCCAATGTTTTTAAAAATTGCCACCACAAACATCAAACAATTGCCATGGATATAATTTGAGTTCATTTATTGATTTAAGATATTTCAGCCAAGTTGAGTAGGGATTTTCTGTGTTTCGATCTTGGAGGAGATAGATCAACTATCGGATATTCAGTTCAATAGTTTGTCGATCTGTCACGCACTATGCTTGTGTATCTTTGTAGTTAGAACTCTGCTGCCTCAGAGAGTAAATTCCGATTATACTTACAATAATTTCCAAGAATAAACTACCTTGATTTCATTAAACTTCGGAATTGTTATTCAAATTTTATCATTTCAAATCATTTTTATTTGAATTCCCGAAATTTCACCAAAGTTTTCAAAAGTTTAAAATTATTCAATGGTGTTTCATTTAATGAATTATTTAAAACTGAATAATAATTTATAATCATGCGCAAAAAACGAAATTTAATATGAATATTTTTTTTGATGATTTGTTAAATAAAAGCTACTTCACTAAGCAGTTTTTTGGGTTTAAAAATTTTTGTTAAGGAAGTCAAATTTAATTTATTATCATTTAAGCATAATAATATAAAAGTAGAAAAGAATTTTTACTTATACTAATAAGTGATTTTTAAGGTATTGAAATAAGCCTAAATTATTTTTGAATATTTTTTTGATGATTCAAAAATGCTTAGATATTTATTAATAACAGTATAAATTATATTAATTTTAAGTATTTGTAACAACAAAAGAAGTAATTGAACTATTGTCATAACTACAAAAACTATAAGCATTTAATTTAAAACAAATGAAAATATATGCAGTGTTTTATGTTAAATAATCATGAGCGTTATTATGAATATATCAAAAATTAATATTTCTAAATTATTTAAATATCAAATGGAGTCATGGACATTTGCCTGGGCATTTGAAATAAATATCTATAATAATTATAAATAAGAATATTTAAAATTATCCCATTATATAATTAGAAATATATAATTAAATAATCAATTCTTTAATAACATAAAATAATTAAATAACTTTCTTATATAAAAAAGGTGGATAGTTTTTGCTATATAATTTTATGAAATTGAAATTTTTTCTCAGGAAAGGTAATTTTTTGGATATTAATTTATTAAGCTGTGTATGCTTATCAAAAACTTATCAATATGTTGACACAATCAGGACAAAATTATTTTAATGAATACATAATTACTTAAGCGATATTGTAATTGTGTTGTGTGTGTAATGCTATTTTTATTTTAATTCCAGATAAAATTTGCAAGAAAATGCGACTAATGATTTCAGTAAAAGCAGATTAATTTTAAATACAAAAAGAAAAAAAAATGTGACTATTTAAACTGTGAGAGTTGCAAATTTTTGAAGTGTGTAATGTTTGTATTAACGACACAAGTAATGAATGAAAAATAAGGAATAATTGAGAGAGGGAAAACATAAATACTTAATAATTTAATTAAATGAATTATGTAAAGTGTGCGCAGGAAATGTAAGTTAATTAATGTTACCCTTAATTTATCTCGGTGTTTCATCTATTGAATTTAGAAACCTATTCATTTTATCACCGATTTTTTTTCTTTTAAAGTGACAAATACATCATTGATTAAAAACAAATTTCCAAACTATATATTAAGGAATTAATGAAAAATTTATCTTTGTGAAAACTATAGCTAATGATAGAAATTGTTATATATATTATAATTACAATACATATAATAATTTGCTTTATTTTTTTAATCGTTAATTTAAATACATAATTCTTTATTTTAAAAATAACTTTATATTTTGTTCTATTTTTAATCAGCTTAGAAAACACAATAATTTGAACTATATAATTAATTATAATATAATGTCAATATTAAAATTATTACTTCCCTGATGATAAAAAAAAATCTAAAATTTTAGATTTTGGTCTCTCAGAAATTGCAATAGTTGAAACTGTTGTTGTTACTTGGTGCCTGGTGCAGTAAACCTTACACCAGGTCCAGACATAGGGTAGTATGCAGCTTCTTTTCTGGAGAGGAACCACAAGGGCAAAAGATTGACTTGACCTCTGAACACTCATGCCATAGTTTATAGGGTAGGCAACCATTCATACAAGGAAAGGACAAAGACAGGACACAGAAAGAGAGGAGTCCATGCCCTAATCGAGATTCGAGCCCACACCTCCCTATCCGCAGTCAGGCATGCTAACACAAAATAATATGTAATTTTATGATTTACAAGTCTACGACAGCATTTCCAGAACATTTAATAAAAAAGTGGTTTACATAAAAAAATAACATATCATAGCATAGTAAAAAAATTCCTCTTTTTGAAAAGTAATTTTTATTTTTAGCAATAAATATAGACGATCTTATCTTAGAATTATAAAAATATTTAATTACTTAAGTTTATCAATAAATTTATAATGAGGAAAATTTTTTTACCAATGTTATCATAAAAAATTATATTCCTGAATAACTATAAATGATAATTTATAAGATATAAACACTTAACTTCATTTGAATGTAATTGAAAGCACAGTTTGGCTTATATTAAACTTGTAAATATTTCCCATATCTTGAGTAAATCAGTTTGAAATTTATCTAGTTTTACAGCTGTTGTAACTACAAGTTTATTTAATTGGAAAATAATTAGGGCATACTAAAAGTATTTAATTGAGAATATTTAAAGAATACACATATTCAATTAACAGTGTTAAATTTTTATATCTGAACCTGTCTTTTAAAAAAGTTTCCTCTAATAAAATTCCTATATTTGAAGTAGAACATAAACTGATTTTCCTTATTCATTATAGTTGAATAGTCTTAGGAATGTTAGACTTCTATACATACTTTTCACACCGAAAGCTTCTTACTTGTTCTCTTTCTTAATTAAATTGTTGGAGAGGGTATACCAATGAAAAGAATTTACTTCCCCGTGATCAAGTTATAGCTGATGAATTCCTTAAGAAAAATATTATAGACCAGGAATTATTTATTATTCTTAAAATACTGTTGCTTAGATAATACAATTAGGAACTTATTTTTAAGGCTCAAAATTAATTTTAGAGTATATCAATGTCTGCGATCTCCTTATTACTAATACTTTAAAGGAATTTTAATAGAATTGAGGTGAATTTGTTGCATAGTTATGCTTAAAATAAATTGAGTTCCAAAAACCTAAAGAAATGCTTATACTTTTTTATTTTATTCATCTATTAAAAGTTCCTTAATTAACAATGAGGAAAAAATTTATAATATTATTATAAATTTTTATAATAATAATATTATAAATAAAAAAAAGTTATTCTTTTAAGATAACTCCATAAAAATATTTTCTGCGGCAATGACTTGATAGAGATGTTTTGTTTCACAATATTGTTATCAGAGATTCGCCCAGTTAGTGGATTGTAAATAAAAATCAAAATGAAAATAGAGTCAAATACTAATGTCAAAATCATGTATATTACGTTTGTTATATTGTTGAATTTTTGCAAACAATTTCAGTCATTGTTTCACAAAAAGTGGCAACTGTTATAATTTAACAGTTGCCACTTTTTGTGAAACAATGACTGAAATTGACTCTTTAAAGTTATCATCACTGAGATGGGATTTATTAAAATATGCGACTGTAGTTTTTGGTATCAAACTTAAGAAACAAACCTGATCAGCCTAGCAATAAAATCATTAATGTCATATTGATAGACAGAGGATTATTAACTTCAACCAGATAAAAAACATCTTTAGAGGATCTATTCTAAATAAAAGCTGTGTAAGACCAAGTCTTTCATTGGGTTAAAGTGAAGGGAATTGTATTATCTAAGCTCAGGTATTGACTTCCTATTTGGAAGTTGCTCAATATTCTATGGCAATTTGCTGTGTTTAGTGAACTTGAATGAAGTAAATAAATCATATTGTATTGCTATAATGTAATGCAATCAACTGTTTATTTCCTATTTTTCAAGAAATTTCCATTTTATGAATTCATTTTATTTATATGCATTAAATAGTCTATTTGATTACCATATTTACATACTTAAATGTCTTCATATTTTTACATATGAATAAGTTTTCATATTCGATTTTCATCGTAATGACCATATTTCAAAGAATGCACTCTTAAATATTTTTAAATTATTATTTAATACAAAACTCTATGTATTCTTCCAGAGACTAAAAAATAATTCAATGCATTAACTCAAGCATTTTTTCTATAGGTTGATATTTTGAGATAGATAAGAATATTTTAGATGTTATTTTAAGTTAGAATATTCTTGTTCTTTATTGATTATTCTTATATTAATATTTATTATATGGGAGAAATCTCATTATAATTAGTATATGAAAAATATCTTTCCATTAATTGTATTTTGGTATACAAATTTGAAGATGTAATAACTACGGAATTTATGAGAGACATTTATTTGAATATAGCCCATGCCTTAAAAGTTGTTCAAAATATTTAATACTAAGTTGTTTGTGTCTAAAATATTTTTAGAAAGAAATCTGATGCATATATCAAATTGTCGTTTATAAATGACATTTTACCATGTATTAAGTTATATGTTTATACTTCATACTGCATGTATTCCAAAGTTGTGTTCTGCTTCTCTTTTCAAACATCATTTATCATAAGAGAAAAGTATAGAGTACCTTTGAAAATATAAAGATCTTTTCACTTAAAAATAAAGATAATTTAAATTTCTAAATTGTAAGTTTGAATCCACTTCTGAAAACAATCTTTGAAATACATGACTTGGTTATTATAAGTTTGATAATTGTAGATAGCATGATGTTAAACTAAAATTGTGATTTGCAACCAATTAAAAGCATATAATTAAAAAAAATCGGAACATTATTTGTGTGATATGGTAACTGATGGTAACGAAATTGACTTTAATAAGCACAAATATTATTTAATTGCTTAACTTTAAATCAAAACACGTTTTCGCTTTCGTTCCTGTGAATATATTGATAACATTAAATTCAATTTTTTATACCACAAGGATTTAAAAATAAATTGCACTTATAAAAATAACTTTAAACTGGAATGGTATTGAATTCATATTTTTGACATCTCTTCAAAATCTATGCGTGGATGTTTTTGCAAATTAAGAGGGTTAGGACAGTACTCATCCATACATGCAGTAACTAAATAGGAACACAGGGTCACATTCTATTCTGAGAGGAAGAAAAGAGAAAAATAGAAACGCCTCAAGAACCTAGCACAAATTTACCGATGGCAAATTTCCTCAGAGAAGAAGCAGCATTTTGCTCTTATTGGTTACAGGAGAAAGTCAATCTGAGTAACATTGTCCTTTGAAAACCACGCAAAATCATCGCTTCTGTATTATTTGGATAACACCCTGAGAAATTGTTGTGAATGCTATTATGCACGGTGGATTAGACGCACCGGATCTGTGGCTTGGCCTCCTTGTTCACCGAACCTCAACTTACTGAACTTTATCTTCCGGAGACACATGAAATATTTAGTGCATGAGGCGCCTGTGGACTTAGCTGAAGATCTCTTGGCTAATATCGTTGTTACCGAGGGCCAAATTAACACGACACCAGTAATCTTGAAGAAGGTGCACTAATCATACCTTCGCTGGTGTCAACTGTGCAGCGACACACGTGGTCAGCATTTTGAGCATTTGGTGAGGTTTCACTTAATATGATTGTGAAACTTTTGGTATTATTCATTCGCTTACTTAATATATATATATATATGCTTATATTCATTTTATTTACTTTAATATGCTTTTTAAGGAGAAGCATCATTTCAATACTTAACTGGCATAAATTTCATATTATGCTTTCTATCAAAAAAGTCGTTATTTTTCTGAATACTAGACATAATTTCACGAGTTAAATCTAGTCTTTCATTCACAATGTGTTATAACTTGTCCTCTATTCATATCAAAATAGATAAAAAGTACCACATTATAGTCTAGGTTGTAAATTTTCAAGGAATTTTTTACGTTTTTGATTCAAAATTAAAACATTTACTAAGTAAATGACATTATTAAATTAAAACAACTGTACTATACACAAATCACGTTTTATGTATAGTATAGTAGCTTGATTATAAATAGATTGTTAGGCCTAAAACATTAAAAGTATGTATTATTTATTGCAAAAATTAAGGCTTTAAAGATTTTATGCAAAGAAAAAGTACTGTTAGAGGAATCATGTTATATAGTTCAGAGCTTTAATATTTCCTATTAAGTACTGAAAACAAAAAATAGAATATTTTCAATATTTCTTCAGTTCTAATGTATATTGAGAGTAAATATGTACAATTCATTTCAATGTACATTCATTCAATGTGCAATGTACAATTCATATTCGAACAAAATAATCACAATTTCCAACCCTTTAAATCATTCAAAAATAAAATAGGGAAATTCTTTAATAACTATGTTTTTATTATTTAAATAACCTTTAAATATATATTATTAGAATATATGCAGAGGAAATATATTTTCTTACAAACGTGAAAACATGGAAGAAAAGAAAGAAAATTTCGATAAATTTCTCTTAGTCTGAGCTCTGAAGCGAGGAGTATTGATTTTTTGTTATCTAAAAATGCGAGAAAGAGAGAATGATCAATAGCACACATATGCCACCCTCGAAAAAATAAAAAAGAAATATGGCAGGATTTGAATAAAATACCACTTTATGTCTGAATGTCGTTAGGTAAATATATCTCTATTACGACGCTTTTTCAAAAGTGCGGCATTTACTAATCCACTTGACGATAAACGCATCATTTATTTTGATTTATCCATTTTTAAATAAAGAAGTAAGTAAAATATAAACAATTGTAATCTCAAACCTTAAACTATGTATAGAATAAAATAAGTTTTCCGATGAGTTCATACCATTTGTATAGTGATGAAAAATAGTTTTGGAATAGGTGTATAAAGTTTAGTTAATTCTCAATAACTTGGGAATAAATAGATATAAGGGAGACTATATAAATATTTCATCCGCAAGTAATTTCAATATTAAATTACAAATTTGATTCGGTTTTGGAAACGGATTTTATAGATTATATATCCTTATAAAAACGAAGCAAATATTATGACAAACTTACTACACAGCATGATAGTTTATTTGTTCAATAAGAAGAATTTTTTTGTAATAATTGAATATAATGAATAACGTTTTAACATTTCTAGTAATTTTACTGCTCATTTTTATTAAAAATGAGCAGTAAAATTACTAGAAAAATTCTCATACAAAAAAAAAATTTATAACATCGGAAATTTAACAATGGGAATGAAAATTGTGATTTTTTTTATGAAGTTTATCCTTTGATGTATTATATTCCTTTAGAAGTTGCATTCTTAACATAACATCAGGTTGCCTGAAAAAAAAGCTGATTGTTCTAAAAGTCTGATAAAACGTGGAAACCCTTCTGAATTTTATAAGATATCAAGACATAGTATTTTATAAATTTGAACTTGTTTGTAAGAAATAAGAGAAATCTGACAAAGATTGAAAAGATATTGGCGACTTATAATAACACAATTTGCATGGTGAAGTTACTCTATATTTTCTTGAGGATATAAGGTAATTCTTTTATATATATATATATAAATTGGGGTATATAAATTTGAAAAATGTCTCTAGTTATATTTTATCGTTTGCTTTTATAATTATTTTAACATTAATTTTTAAAATGATTTAATTTTATAAAAGTGTAACTATTAAAAATTGCTAGTTTAAAATAAAAAAATATATATTGCTATTAATTTAAATCATATTATTAAATTTAAATTATGAAATTTACTTATTATTGAATACCATGTTCCCTCAAATATCATTGCCAATCGCTACTGAAATTTTGTTCCAAACACGCTGTACGTCTTACATCAATAACAGATTGTGTTTCCTAGTTTCTATGGCCTTCATTTTTAAAAGTACTAATATTTGCGATTCTCGTAAACAACTACAACATGCGCGAATATTTCTCGAATGAAACAGCTTTTGAAATACCACAATTCTCAACACGAAATCACACGATGTTCTGTTCTTAAAAATCAGATAAATCACGCGTTTTAACCATCATAGCAACGAAAAGTTCAAGGTGGGTAATATTTTCAAATTTTATATCTCCCATATTTCAAAATTTTAGCTTGTTGCTATTTTATTGGTATGGATTATTTAAGTCTGAATTAAATAACGGCATTATAATAATGTAAGTACAACATATATTTTACTTTTAGGAAAATTAATAATCAATTGGCTAATATAATCACAGGAAATAGATATAAAACGAACTTTTTGATAAATTGGACGAAATTTGACTCGATTACAGGGAAGCAAACGTCTTCAAAATAAATTTGATCGTACTTTTAAGAGTGTTTTGTAAATTATTGCCAATAGAGCACCTTCTATTCGCCCAAATGTCTCTTTTTAAAGTTCAAGAAAAGATATGAATGAATAATATATTAATTTTGCTTGTTTAAGAGATGCAACATGAATTTCTATCCAATATTACTATTAACATTTCAATATTTATCTGAAACTTTCTTTAATAGTCCATCATAATGTTTGAAATTAACATTAAGATGAAAATTGCAATTATAATTAAAAATATTAGCCCTTTTTTAAAAAGATTTCAATAATCAATTTTTTAATATGTATTTGATAGTAAAAGTCATATGTTGTTGTCGCTTATCCCCCTGGTACAAGATCTTCTGGAGCTGCTCCACACCAGGTCCAGAAGTTCTGGCATAGGGTAGTATGCAGCTTCTTTTTTTTGGAGAGAAACCACAAGGGCAGAAAACTGACTTGATCTCTGAACACACATGCCATAAGTATCCTTTTATAGGGTAGGCAACCATTCATACAAGGAAAGGACAAAGACAGGATAGAGAGAGAGAAAGTACATCCATGCCCGAACCAGGATTCGAACCCAGACCTCCCTATCCGTAGTCAGGCATGCTAACCACCCAGACGGAGAAGGCGGAAAAGTTCATATAATAGAGCCAAAATATATGTGTTATTTCAATTATATTTATATTTGTCACTTCTAAAAGTTTAGCATTTACATATTATTTGAATCCCCATTAGCATCATACTGAATTTCAATAAACATAGTAAATTTAAATTTGAGTTACAAACTGTTTGTAATAAAGTTTCAACTGTATTACAAAGGTAAGAGAGAGAGAGGGAGAAATAGATAGATAGATAGATGGACAGATAGATTGATTGATAGATAGATAGATAGATAGAGAGATGCACAATAAAGGTTTGTAGATTTCTATTATTCAGTTTTAGGTATTTTGTTGCATTTAATTGTAAGAATATGCTTAAAAGCATCAACAAGTTAAAGTTCATATACCTGTTTTGTTTCAGCGAAAAAATGCTTAATTTTTAAAATTTTTGGAATGAATATAGATTAAGTTACAAATCATATAATATTATTGCTTGAAATTTTGAATATTCAATCAAGTCATTGCATCGAAAAAGTTAAATTCTTTAGTCAGATGATGTTTGTCATTTTGTATGCGATTAAATCTTTGGTTTCATCAAAAAATAAGAAATAAATTAAGTAAATCACTAAATTTAGAAAGAAAACTATCATTAGAAAGTGGTAGATACAGTTATAAATATTTCTTAATGTCGCACCAGACGCATAATTAAAAATATCATGCAAAAAATGATTATTTTTTATTCACAAATAGCTTAGTTTCTAATTCTTGTTCCAACAAATTAAGTAAGATTTTAAAGAGTAGAAAGTGCATTCACAATAAAATTATTTTGTAGCAGATATTATGAACATTCAGATGTTTACATTGTATGGTTACTGAAATGAAAGGAAGTCATTATTTCTGTTATTTTTAGGGTTAAATTGCTAAATTCATTCATTGCTAAATTGATAAGCAACATTGTTATTTCAGGGCAAACTGTTATTTCATTTAAAAAATTACACTCAATTTACTTTAAAGTGTTCAATCAATGAATTCAAAGTAAATTAATATTAGCTTTTATGAAACCATACCTCAATGTCACAAATAGCTGCTTATAGTTTTTAAAATTGCTTTCTTAACTACTTTAATCACGCTTTACTCTTGAAACACATGGGGATTAATTATAACGGGTATAATTTCCAGAATGTTGTTATCGTTGTAATGAATGCCACTTGATTAATACTTAAGATTAATAGACTGAATTAATTTCATTAAATGAATTCAAACACGATTAATCTTACATTTTTAATCATACCAACAAAGGAAAGTTTTTTTAAAATATCTACTTTTTCAAATCTTATAAGTAGGATAACTCTAATATGTGTTGTACTTTACATGGCAAGGTTCCTTTAATGCCTAAAGTTAATAGTAACAAAAGTAATCAAACTTGCTAAAATCTTATAAAAGTTCTCGAAGTTAGCTTAACAATTAATATATATATATTTTAGAGATTTTGCTCAATAAAAAATTTTTAAATCTATGACTTCACTTTCATATAAGCTAAAAAGTCAGAATCAGAAATCTTCATAAAGATAGATGTTAAAATCTGACTGTATTTTGATAAAATGTCGAATAAAAATTGAATTCATTGGGTAAATTATATTTTTATTTTGATACAATATCACCTGATTATAAAATTTCATTTAAAATTTATATGCAATCAAATACGTTTACGTTGAAAATGAATCGCTATAAAAATTTTTGTTTGGAATATTTAATCTCACTAACAGAATTAAGTTTAATTAGGAATTTTTAACTAATGAAAATTTTATTCAATATTGAACTTTATATTATAAAATTATAAACAGACTTTTAAAGTTTTCACATTACTTTAAATTGAAAATTTTTGCCATTTATTGCAAAAATTATTTGCTACATTTATTTTTGTAAGTTATGTGTGATTATAGTATGAAATTGTTTCCTTAGTTTTTAATTATTATAAAGTTTATTTATTTATAAATTATATGTACATATTATAAGGGGATTTCCTCATTTGTTAATTTCTTTTTCCATATATAATTACATGCTTTATTAATTTTGAATTTAAATATTACACATTCAACAAAGTAAATCTTATAAAAGACTATCACATTAAGTATGTGAGGCCTAATATTTTCTTGTCGAATATTTCTATGTTTAGATATCCTGCTTTCTACAGATATACTGCATTTTTAATATATAACATAAGTTATTCACATTCAGTTATTAAGTTATGTCTGACATCACACCGACATATTAACATTATATGGAAATGACTTTTTCTTATCCAAACTGAGATAACTCATTAATATTCTCAAGAGGAATTTGAAATAGATTCAGTTCCCATTATACAGAGAAAGATGCTACAATAATTTAAAAGCGAATTTCTTCAACACATTGTAAGAACACTTTGCAAATATAGGAGAAAATTTAAATTCACAGAATAAAACACAATAGTTCTCAAATATTATGAATTATTGTATGTTTCGAGAATGTTTGTCGAAGAAATTGAAATATTTTGAGATATTATTCTATAATGGAAATATTTTGTAGTAAAAATCAATTTTATTTCTTGTGATTGACTAATTTTTTATTGTGATTAAAAAATACTAGGAACTAATATAAGGAAAATGGATAAAATATTTCATGAATTATTCTTTTTACGTGTTGATAACGTGATTACTATTTATATCTGAACTTTAATATCCCTCTTAATAAATAAGAAATTTATTTTAAAATTATAATGTGTAAAAAAATATTTTTATACTATCAATTACATTTATAACATATTTTTTAGAGAAAATTATTGTTACTTTTAAAAACTTTTTCTGAAGCTATAAATTCTGAATTTCATTCGAAATTGTCCTGCAAATTACATCAGGAAGTGTATTAAATACCACATATTAAAAATTTTTTTTAACAATACCAGTTATCATTATGTTAATGTATTTGAATTTTTTTTATATAAGAAATTACGATTTCTGAAAAATTAAATATTTCCTGTGAATTCCACAAGTATTAATTTTAAAATTCTGCGGAACTTTATATTACTAAGTTATTTGTTAAACCAGCAATGACTTTTTTTTTAAGAAACAATATTGTATTAGGATTTTTAAATAAACTCATATGTTAAAATTTTTTATTTAAATATCTATCGTTGAAATAAATTGGTATAAAATAAGATGTTTCACAACAAAATTTTGCATAGTAAGGAAATAAAACTTTTTGCACTTAATCTTTGAAACAATTGTTGATATTCACTGCACTGAAATAATTTATTTTATGCTGAAACTTTGTACATTAATCTATTCATATTGAAAGATATCTTTCCATTATGAACCATTTTTATTTTTTATTTTATTTGTTATAATTCTATTTTTAATTATGTTTAAATTTGAACTTTAAATTTAAAGTTCAAATTTGAACTTAAAATTTGAACTTTAATGTTTAAATTTGAATAAATTTGAATTTGAACAAGATGCAATGAGTACATAAAAAGCACAAAAACGTAACCTTATCCTTAACAAATATTTGTATGATAATATTTGCAATCTGTTAATATCTAATATTACCTAATTTTCTAACGCTTTTATTAAAATTATTTAAAACTCAGAAATAGCTATATTAATCCATTATTTTATCGTTTTATTCTACAATTTCCAAAAAAAAAAAAAAAACATACTTTCAGATAATATTACTTCTCTGTTATCTTGTTTTACCATTTTCTCAGGTTTAAGTATTCTTTTTTATCTTTTTACTTGTCTCAATAAGCTCATTGCAACATTTAAACAGAAAAATTTAAATTTTTACTCAGCCAAGAAAATCCGCATTTTTCAGAATTTAGGTGAAGCATTTAAAGTAGTTTTTGTGTTCTAGTTATTTTTCTTGCTGTTTGCGCTAATGAATCGTTTACTTCTTGTAACTTAAGACTTTAAACCCGTATCTTAGATAATTTCATGCAATTTTAAACTGCAAAAATTTTTACCATTTTTCCTTAATACTTTTGTTCTTTTGGTGCACTTATTCTGTGATTATTCAACGCAAAATTCTTATTCTTTTACTTTAGATTTTCTAAAGCCTCCACTGGAAAATTTTTATATGCTTATTTTTTTCTTTAAGAAACTCTTATTTTCCAACAGTTGAATGACTTCTGAATATGCATTTCGAAATTTGTGTATTAGATGAATAACAATACTTATACTAATTATTAATTGTTAACACTTTAGAATAGAGTAAAATCGGAAAATATATAAGAACTAAAAAAAAGTCCCGTATTGAAGAAAATATTTAAATATTAGGCATTTAAAAGATTCTGCAAATGTGTTAAAAGGTTGTATTAGCTTCACAAATGATGTAATAAAATAATTCTAGTATGTAATACGTATATAGGAACTAATTTCTATGATACAAAGATATATATATATATATATTTATATATAGTTACATACCTTTATTTTAATGCCAATATTTTATATTTTTGTAATAAAAAAATAACTGAAAAACATTTAATAGAAAGAAATGTAATTATTTTTTTATAATAAGTCGCAGATGTCTAATATTACTAAAACTATTAAATGGATATTTAGGAAAGCTATTTTACAATTAAATTTAATTTGATAAACAAATAACAAATTAATTTCCTAAAGATAAAAATCGTATATAGATGTTTATTGTTTACACATATATCATTGGAAAATTAAAATATACTACAATAAGATCATATCTAAGTTCTTAAAAAGTATGAAATAAATTTTATTTCTGCAAAATATGCAGTGAAATATATATAGATAAACGATTATTTAATTTAAGAAATGTGTAAATATTAGGTTTTAAAATGCACTGCAAAAATATACCTAAAATGTGCTTCAGGGACTTGATAAAGTTTGAGGAAAAAATGGCACTCAAAATACCATTGAAAATAGTGAGTATTATACAGAATCTCTCAAAAGGATATAAAATAGTTTAAACTTAAAATATAATAGTCTGGCAAGATGTTGAAACTATTTGATAATGGAAAACTTTTGTTAGTTATAAATGGTAAAGTAGTAAAAGGAATACCAACATATTTAGTTACAATGAAATTTTCTCAAATCATAAATTATAATTTTGTGGACACTTAAGAAATAAAACAATCAAATATAGTATTCATGAAATTTTAGAGCATTTTCAAAAAAAATAAATTGAAAATCCTTCTCATATTGTGATAACAGTTCTACACATTTAAGTATTGTCACATGAATAAATTTCATTACACATTAAACTTAAAATACAACATTGAATAATTTTTATGAAATTTTATGTTTCATATTTTTTCTTTGAAACTGTAATAAAATAGCCATGGAAATAAACTCACTGAAAATAATTTGTCAGAAAAATATAGAAAATGCATTTTAAAGGGTTGATAAGGATAAAAAGTGTTTGGAATGCAAATTTACTATTTATTTTTTATTCAGAATTTCTTGATCAAAAAAGGCGAAAAATTATTTTTATGAAAATACAATTGATCTTTAAAGAATTCAAAAATTTTTAAGAAATAAATACATTATATTTTATAGTAGGTTGATTAGTTTGAATAGAGACAAAAAAGACAGAGAAAGAGAGAAAGTAAGAGTGAAGCAGAATTAAAGGGAGAAAAGACTCAGAGACAATGAAAGGCAGAGTGAAAGCTTACAAAGAATATTGGCGCTGACATTCAGCTTAACACATTATACCCAGATGGCGCCTCATTGACTCATTTACTAGACGGCAAATTATGCTAGTGTAAGATTCTTCATTGAAAGAGTCTCCTGACGAATTAAGATGTTAATAATAATGTACTAAAAATCTCCTTAATAATTAAAGTTGTCCGTTAAAGTAACGTAAATAATATGAATTATTTTGAATGCTATTGTATATTATAACAAAAATAACATTCATTTCAGTTTTGCGATTTTTGGTAAATACTTTATTTCTAAATTTCTAAATGTTTTAACTTTAAACAACTTGTATTATTGCTTTTAACAATTTGTATTATAAAATATTATTCAAAGCACCAACAAGTACTAACTGAAAATATTTTTGATTGAATATATATATTTAAATTTCGACAAATATTCTCGTCACAATCGTATTTGCTAGTAAACTATTGTGCTATCTCATATACATTACATATTATGTTAGTGATTACTAGTATTATAAAAAGTAGAATATATGAAATACAAGTTTCTCTTAAAGTTACTCAAAGGTTTGAAAACTTTTGTAACTATAATCTAAGCATTTTAAGCAAAAATCAGAAATTGTCTTTTTTGTATGTTCTTAGAATTAAAGATTTTTATAAAAGATATATTTCATTTCCATTGAAATTAAGTTTCTGTAATCTATGAAAGGGAATTTGAAAATTTTAGATTAATGTATTACCAGGGACATGTTATAAGTTACTTAATTGCAATATTTACAATTAATCATAATTTAATTTTAACTTTATACTCCAATTAAATTAAAATGAAATTATTTTAACAGAACGACTAAACAATTATATTTTTTGCATTTGGATTAATATTAAAAATGAGATTTTTTATAACAAATGTATTTGCTTCTAAGCCTGACTTAGCAATTTATAAGAACATTAAAAATAAAAGCAAAATAGGAATAGATTTAAATGAAGTTTTTGAATACAATAATCGATTAGAATTGTGTTAAAATAATTCAGGTCATGTTTATACCATCATTTTATATTAGATAAGGTAGACTTAAAAAATACCTCTCTAATTTTAAACAATTTATAAAAAAATAATCCATTAGTGAAACAAAAAAATCAAAAGATTTAAGTTTAATATATCATAATATTTTTTCAGAAGAAATAATTTTGTAAGACATGCATTAAAAAAATAAATTTTCCAAAAACTTCAAGGCACAGAAAAAGAAAAGACTTATATTTGTGTAGTAAATTTTACTTGAAATACAATATTATTTTTTAAAGAAAGCAAAATTGTGTAATTTATTTTTGAGTATTTGCGTATTTGTATTAAAAGTCTTTATTTTATATATTACTAATTCCAAAATTAATTATTTATAAAATATAAAAAAATCATAATTATTCATAAAGCAGGAATAAAATATTTTCTAAGAAGTTTGAAAGAATCATTATTTTTAAACTCTTATAAAAAAATCCATGATAATTGATAAAATTATTATTTTTATCCCGAAATCCAATTTTTGTTTTGTACTGCTTAATGGCTTTATTTTTAAAAAATACAAAAGATTTATGCAATTATTTTAAGTAATAAAAGTTTTATTATTCTAAGCAACCTTTTTTGACAAATTCGATCTTTGAATTCAAATAATTACAGAATACATTAAATTATTTTTATAAGTAAATAAATAAGAGCTAATCACATATTAAAAAATGTTTCTTAAGTTAAACTAATTCCAAAAATAATTTTGAAAGTCCCCAAAAAATTTATGCATTAATTATAATTGGTTAACTATTGCTGACGTAATACATGAAATAGCTCCTAAATAATTGCTTTTTAGATGAAATTTACTTGCAGTGGTAAATAAATTCTTGACTCCATAAGGAGTTCCAAATTAATCTCCAGAGATACATTTTATGTAATTCTGTTAAGGTTAAGAGCCATTACTGCGATAGTAAAAAGAAGTTAGCTATAAAGTGTGTTATAAAAAGAAGACATTTAAGCAATGCAATTTATAAAAGGCTATTTTAATGTGCACATATAATTTTTTTTATTATTACATTGTTAGAATAATTTTAAATTAATCTTAAGTATGTTTTTGTAAATTTTGATTTCTTCAAATAATTTATATAATTGGCTATCACGTCCTATACAATCTAACTGAAAATTACTGTTTTAAATAGTTGATTCTAAATTGAAATATCCAATTTTGTACTTAAAGAAATACTTTTGAGTGGAAAAGGAATTTGTCCAACAAATAGGAAATATTATACGAAAGAAATTGTGAAAACGAAATTATATTTTAACATTAATGATTTCGTTTTATAATTCAGAACAACCATGTATTATTTATTTTAAACCTAATTCAGTTTCCAGCCTAAAATTAATGGGAATGTGCATATCATTATTTCGAAAATAATTCATTACAAAATAATTCATGGGAAATAATTCAAAACAAAATAATTCATAGGAATGACAATTTGCATAAAAATACTGACATCTTCAACGGGATAAGTAATTAGAAATGAGCAAAATATATTTTCTGTTGTTAGTTTTAAGATAAGCATTTACTATTATGGAAAAAAATTAATTCCTTGAAAAATGTGTTATTGCACTTTAATTTACGAGGAGAATAATGTTGTACATTTATTTTAAATTTCCTATTTTCTTTCAGAAAATTATATAGATGAAAAAATATACTGTGGCGGAATTTTTAAAATAATGTACTGTAACAATACATATTAAATTGATAATTTTTCAGCTAGGGAGGGGTGGTGGTGACTATAGAGATTTGTTAACATATTTGACACTATTAAGAAAACAAATAGGGAATTTCACAGGAATGGATTTAAATCTGGCTGAAGCTGAATCAAGAATGTGGTCATGGTCTAATGACTTTAGCTACGATCAATTATAACTATGACTAAATAATAAATTATTTGATTTTTAATGAATTTGTATGAAATTTTAAGTAAACTGTTTTTAAATAAAATAGTTTTGTATTTAGCCTTGTTTATTGAAAGCTGCATAATTTTTACATACTTTATTAAAGTATGTTATGTTTTAATTTCAAATTTATTAATTCAAATTTATAATTTTTATTAAAATATTCCCTATAAATGTTTTAAATGTGAAAAAAATCATTACAATAAAAATGGCAAATTGATATCTGCTAAATCATTTAAATGCAGACGCATTACCTAATTTCATGCTTTTTATTATATCTAGGCATTGAGTTTAACTTCCTTTGTTGCATTCTTTCTAAAAGATATCATGTGAGAACTTTAAAAATGTATTGTAGCTGAATATTATATATTAAAACACTATAGCAATTAAAATTACTTTGAAAGGAAAAATTAAAATTGTGTTTTATATTTTCTATTCCATTAAGACAGGAAAAGTTGAAAATTGAATTCCATTTGATCCTTTCCTAAGGCTAAATAATTTAGAAAGTATAAATTTTGTCACATAAAAAAGTAACTGAAGATAAAGTTTTAAATTAAATTAAAACGTAAGTAACAAAAACTCTTTTCAATGTTTTTCAACTGAAACGAAGATCATTGATTGCTCTAGGAGTTACAATTTAATAATATATTGTTAAGAATAACTTAAAGGATGAAGTTTAATATAAAATTCCAACTATAAATTTTATATACAATAAATTAAACAAAGAATATTATTTTGCTGCTACGAAATCGCATATACCAATATTTTTAAGCTTTTAAATAAATGAAAAATTTTCAATTGATTAATTTTTCTTCGACATATCCGACAGTTTCCAAATTTGCTAATTTCTGAGCTTACATTTTTCTGATTTTTGAAATGGTAATTTGATAGTATTATTGTTTATGATATATTCATTTACATAGTTGATAACATTGACATTAAAATTTACTACATATTCAATTTTTAAATTTTTATAATTATAATTATATAAGAAAATTATTATAATACATTATATATATATATAATATATATGCTGACTACGACTACTGACATGCTGTCAAGTTTCATAATTTTTGATATTTTATAGACATTCTCGACGATGTTTTATCCATGCGAGGTGCATGTTTAGCATCCAAATACACAAACGAAATCGACGAAACCAAAATTGTGCGTAACTGGTTGTTACATTCATATATAGGACGATAAACACCTTTCTCAATTTTAGCCACCTGGTTAGCATTTTCGCCATTATAAAAGAAAAACTAAAATGTATCGAATTTTCTGTTTGTTGTCTTCTATTTTTAAAACCTTGTACTCATAACTGAATTAATCAAACAAAAAACCGCAAGAGAATATTTTAGTGTCAAATGTCACCTTTCCAACGAGCATAAATTTGAAATTGTTTGATAGATACCTCACGAAATAGTGTTCACTACAGTCGTCTACCGAAAAAATAATGGACAACTTTTCCCCCAAACTAATATATATATATATATATATATATATATATATATATATATATATATACAGATCTTAAAAATTATTTATTATCTTAATATAAATAATTATTAAGGATTTAGAATAATAGTTAAATATATGATTTATTTTATTCTCAATTAAAAATTGTGATTTTATTTACTGAAAATATAATTTAGTAATCAGCTGTCCAGTGAAAAATATTTTTTAAAAAAAGGATGATTATTCCAATTTAAACCACAGTTATGAGTTTTAATATAATGCGATAGTGAATGATACTTAATATATCATCACTATATGATTTCATGATATTTCAATAAAAATAATTTAACAATAATTTCTCTATTCTTATTAAGCTATGCATATTCAATAATAAATGCATTTTATATGGAAAACTAGCATGTAGACTAATAAGGCTTTATTAGAATAAAATATTGATTTGTCTTTTCACTAATGTTGATAATAAGTGCATATTTTTTGCATTCATAATCTTATAAATATTATATATACATATATTTTGTTTTAGTAACCTGACTACAGATGGGTGGGACCTGGGTTCGAATCCTGGCTCGAGCATGGATGTACTTTCTCTCTCTTTCTTGTCCTTGCCCTTAATTTGTGTGTGCGTGAATGGTTGCCTACCCTATAAACGGGTACCTATGGTAAAATTTGTGTAAAGTAAATAATGTTAAAATTTGTGTAGGATGACAAAATATTTTATAAATTTAAATGTTTGGAAATGATTGTAAAACAATATATATATATATATATATACAAGTAAATGTTGAAATAAAGTAGTCTTTTCAGTATTTATGTAACAAACCAATTTCTATAGATTTCAGAAGGGAATTTACTTCTCTTACCCATTTAAATATTTAAATATACTCAGACACACATACAGTTTCACTATATTATTCACATACATTCTCTGAGTTTACCTTTTCCCGATCTGTAGGTGACCTAAATTACTATCGAGTTTCTATAGTAGAATTAGAAGCTTTAGTTTCGAATATATCACATACAATTCAATGGAGCCCAAACAAATGATAATGACTTTATTTAAATGATAATTTTCCAATTTAATAATATTGCTGCATTGAACCAAGAAAACATCAATACTTCACAAAAAATCTTTTATTTTTTAATTTGAAAACATGCATTACTTTATGCTTTTAGCGAAATTAAACTATAAATTAATATAACCATTACACTTTGAAGAAAAAATATTCTTAAAAAAATATTTTATGTTATCTAAATCTAAAATTCTTGTCATATATCTGAGTCTATCAAATATTATATATTTTCACGAAATTCCAGTACACATAATAAGAAAAATACAAACATGATTTAAACAAGTGTTAGAATAAGTTTGAATCTTTTCAGTGTTTGCATTTTATTTCATGACAATAATACATCACCCAGTCTTGCAGTTTAAAATTTGATACTTATTTCAAGCAAAAAAGAAGAAAATGCGAAATGTATTTTATTTAGAAATAAGATTCCTTATTTATACAAGTTACATAACACATTTCAAAAAAAGTTCTGTAAATACCCTGGTAAATTGATTCAAAATAATAAAAATATATGAAAAATTCTTCTTAGATAGAAGTACTTTTGCAATGCAAAATTTATATTTTTTTGAGTTATAAAAATTAGTGTTATATAAAAGATTTTATTGAACTTTGTGTTCCTAATGTTTTGTATTTTACTTAATTTTAATCTTTATTAAGTTTATAGTTAAATATTCTTACAAGATCATTTAAATATCTTATTATATCACTCACATTCATGCAAAAAAAAAAAAAAAAAACATACAAGACTTTCTATTTAAAAATACAAAAATTATAATTCCCATTCAAGATGTTCAAATATTTTATTATGATGAAGATTTTAATATACTTTTCAAGTGATTTAGATATGTTTTTGTAAAACACTTATCTAAATAATCTAATTTTATTTTGTATCTCAAAAGCACATTTTATAAAATTATACTTATGCTAGAAAATATTAATTAAAATTTATATAATTTTTAATATTTTATAACGTGTTTAAAAGATGAATACTTATAGAACTCTTGATTTTATTAACTTAAAATCAATTTAATCAAGAACTAAAATTTGAAGAATTGAATATCAAAGTGGAAACTTATTCCTAGTTTTTGTTATCATCCTTCTCATTCAAAGGTATTTTTCTATTTTTGAATATTTAAGTCCCCAAATTTCTCAATTTTTCTTAAATAAATTCCCAATTAATATAGCCTTAAGAACCTAGTACTTATGTAATTTCTTCAAATTATTAATACATTTGTGTTTCATAGTGTTATCTTTTACTAAATATTTACATCAAAATATTTATCAAAAATTTAATTTTTTAAAGCCGTAAAATATTTTACATATAAACTATTGTTAAAATTTATTTTGCTATTCTAGAATAAATGTAGCAACAAAATCATATAAATGAAACATTATCGTTATAACAGTTAGTATAAATGTAAAGGAATTATTATAGTAAGTATAAATATATATGAGACAATTAGATATAAAATTAACTGCAGTTTGAAAGTGAGGAAAAGTTTTGTTTTAATTATAGAAAAAATGTTTTTGTTCAAAATTTAAGAAAAAACATCAATTGTGAGTTTGTTCTAAAAGTATTGAAAAATTGACAAATAAACGATTCTCATCAGATTATAATTTGAAAGTTCAAAACTCTCTATGATACTTTTGTAATAATACCTGGAAAATTAAATCATTAATTTAATTTTCTAGGTATTATTACAAAAGTATTCATGAATTATCATTTAATTGCACAAAATATTTGATATTTTTTATTTGAATTTAATAACTTTGTAGGTGATATTTTATAAAATTTACTATCCAATGTAATAATTATGAAGATAAATTTGAACAATAGAAATTATTAATTAACGGATTAAAAATCTAAATAACTTGGTAAACGTGATATATAACATGAAAATGGATGTAGAACTAATGTATATTAAGAAAAAACTTTCTCCTTCTTATGATATAATATTTTATATTCATTAATGAAATTCTGCTTTGAGAAATTATGATTCGAGTTTACTTCAAGTTCAGTGAGGGATTTTGAAGTTATTCTTCCATAAATTAACAAGACTTCCACATTCAGTGTTAAAGAACCGTTCATATAAGAAGTACACTTTCACTTACTCGAAAATGATTTGAATATTCTTATAAGCTTTCAAGTATTATTACAATTTTAGGCAAGCGTTTAAGCTTTCATAAATTTTAATTCCTTAATTTCCTATTCTATCATAACTGACTAGCTATTCTGGGTTCATTAAGGGAAGATAATGTGAGATGATTTCAACCAAGTTTTGACAAGTTCATTTGTAGTTGAAAGGGCTTAAGAATTTTGGAACTAAGAATAATTTTGAGGTTTATTATCAGTTAAACTCTGATAAATAATTTAAATTAAAAGAGATTGCAATCTTTGTTGGCACTTGAGAAATTTAAGTATTCTAGATAAGTATATTATAAAAATTTAATATAATTATTATTGAATTTTGAGAAATATTAAGTTTTGAATATGCGAGTTTGTAATAGTTACAATTAAATTTTAGCCAAAGGTTTTTTTTTGTATCACGATAAGCAAAATTTACAGTAATGTAATTCAATATTACTCATATTTTAGAGATAGATGTATATAATTATGTCTTGATTAATGTAAGTTTACATAAATAAAAATTTGTTTTTACGTTTAACTACATGTTACAACAATTTTATGTTGAGTGTTAATAATTTTTAAATAAATAAGTTTATATAAAATTGTAAGTGTTCAAATTAGGAGTATTTTATTTTAAATAAAGTGTTAATGATATTTTAGTCTCCAATACTTATATTTTGCATTGATTGTGATTTAATTTTTATATAAATATTTTAATAAAGGAAATTTAAAAAAAAAATTCAAATTCTGTTCATTACTGTCCTTAAGTTTTATTAAACTAAACAAATTTCTTAGATTTGTAAGTAACTGACGCCCACATTGATACAATATTCGGGATAGTTTACGATTGAGATAAACAGAATAAAAATCAGATATTTATCTAAAATCAGTTTAAATGCTAAACATTATTCTTGTTAAAGGAAATTATTTTTACTTTTTAATATGTTATAAAAATATGAAACTTTTTTTTTTATTATTAAATCATGTAGAAACTAACACAATTGTTATATACTTTTTACATAAGTAAGAAACATACTAAATAATTTAAATAAACTCAATTTTTTTATTAATCTAAGAACTAATCACTTACAGATTTTCAAAGGGAACTGACATATTTCTTAATTAAAAATTCTATATTTACAGTAATGAATAGATTACACTTAAAGTTTAAAACGACATTATAGATTTATTAAATATGGAACAGATAAAAAAGGAATCTAATATTAATAGAATGCAAGTTTTTCTCTTATCAATTGTGATTTGTCTAGCTAAAAATCAGAGTAGCAGTCGAGTGGTTAGTGCTAGGGCATGTGGTTTAATAATTTGTGGAATTTATTTCCAGCTTGTTAATGTTTTAAAATGAATTTAGATGTTTGTATGGTTTGGAATAAATTTTAAACTAAAAATATCGGTCTAATTAGCTTTTGTCTACAAAAAATGAGCATTGAGAGTCAAACGACAATTATTTTACAAAAAGTTCTATTTTTAAAAATTACAAATTGTTTTAATACTTAGTATACGACTTTCTGAAAAACTTGGAAATGGTCAATTCATTTATTTTGAACCAGCTTTTATATCTTAGTTTAGTTGGAATTTCAAAATATATTTTAAAAAAGGAATCGAATCAAGAAATCCTTAATTTTAACTAAAATTAAATTTAAATGTCAAAGAGTTCGTTGATGAATCCTTTGCTACACACCCATATAAAAATCTTGGTATTTATATTAGTATTATTCTGAAACTAAAAATTCTAAAGTAATTACTCCTTATTCTATTTATAACAAATATAGATATCAAATATAGGAAAATCAAATAACGTTAGATGTTTTGAAATTTTTTATAAAGTTTAAACTTATTTAGCAGTGAAATATTGTATAAATAAAAATTATACATTTCATACCCCTAAAGTTGAAGTCTATAACAGCATTTTTTTTAAATTTTCAAAATTCTTTCTCTCACGCTATTAGTTCTCGTCAGTTGAACTATAATAAATACTATAACTGAAAAAAAGTTCTAATAATATTGATATTTTTTTAAATTCTGATTCAATCTATATTATTGATATTTTTCTTAACTCCGACTCGATTAAAAAATATTGAGTTGTATGTAACATCTAAAACTAAAATAGTTGAAATGTAACATCTAAAATTTTAATGAAGGATTATTGTAAACTTGGATATTTGCGTAACCACTTATTATAGGTTTATGTTTTATTTTAAATTAAAAATATGTGATTGTAAATTTATAAATTTTCAAGTTCTGAGTAACTATTTATTATTCGTAACTATATCATTTTGTTACTATTTAGAAACTAAAAAATAATAACAGGTTTTGAATAAAATGATATTAAAAATAAGTTAAACTTCATAGGAATTTTAATCATTTTCAATTTTATTTCATTCACTAACGGTTCGTGTATATGTATGATATTCAAGAAATACAATGTAGACAATAAGAGGTGGGATATTTTAAATTCACGTCATGAAACTACAGACAAAACTTTTCGATATTAAGTTTATATTAAATTTTTGTTGAGACAACATATAAATTATTTAGAAGTAAAAAGCGTACGCATATGTTATAATAAAAATGGAGTTTGAGGGAATTTCTAAACAATGTAACGAATTTATTAAATGTATTCTATTTTTTGAAAATTTGTATGCATGGTAGATCTTTTTAAAGGATGTTTTATATATTTAAAAAAAAAACCTGTAATGGATACTATCATGTCTGCTTCTGAGTTAGATTTATGTTCTTAAATTCTGTTAATATTTTTTTTTAAATTTGCATGCATGGTAGATCTTTTTAATGAAACTTTTATAGATTGAAAAAAATAAAATTAAAAAGCCAGAAGCAGATGCGAAAGCTTCTATACTTATATATTTAAAACCAATGATAATTCTTTTAAATAATATATTTCAAAATTATAAAACATTTCAATGTTGTTTGGAATGTCTATATTAACCATTATTTTTAATATGTAAATGATACATTTTATTCATAGTTATTCAAAGTGCTTTAAGCGCGTGCGTTTGGAGTTAAAAGCTTTTTACTCATATTGCAATTTTTTATACCATGACACACACACACACACACACACACACACACACACACACACACACACACACACACACACACACACAAATTTAAGAATTATTCGTTAGTATATTGAGGGTATAACTAATATTCATTGTCTAGGAAGTATTGGCAATATGGTGTGTTAGCAGCCAACCAGGTTGTCATGCATTCTCCATTAACTTTGTATTTAATTTTAATATTTTGTGGCAACAAGAATTGCTTGAATAATTAGTTATAATTATATATAAATGTTGTGCAAAAACAAAATCAGTACTAAGACTACTAACTGCCAATTTGATCTGTATTTTATGTAATAAATTTAGCAGGTTTAGTTTATTTTGATTCTCATCTAAAGTTTTACCAAACCTGACGACACCAAAGAAAGCATGTGCTAAAATTTGGAGAAGCTGCGATTTAAATTCGTAAATAGATTTTTATGATATTGAATAAAATCTAAATTATAATATTAGATTGGAGATAAGAAATCTTTATAAATTATAAAATATGATTTATTAAATTAATCATATACTACAATGTTGTTTCTTATTTTACTCAATCATCTACAATATCTAAATCAAATCATGAAGACAGTAGTTTTAAAATAATAGGGAACTGCTCCTGTATAGAAAAATTAAACTTTAAAATCATAGATAGATATAAAAATCTTACATTTAGGGTATTTGAACTATACTCTCTATTCTATTATATATGTATATTATTTTTGTATTGGGTGATTGTAAATTGTTTCACAAATTAATAGATTTGATAATACCCATCCTGACGAATAATAATTACCATAGAAGACAGGATCACATTCCATTCTGAGAAGCAGAAAGTTGAAATGTCTTTGAAGAAAAAGGGGTCTGGATAGTCGAGGTGGATTACGATCGTCTTTTGCAACCACTTGATTGAAATCCACAAAAGGATGGGTACGATTTCTATGGTTCACCATAGATGTTTAATGTTCTTTGTGCTTCAATGTTTTGTTGTGTTGACCAGGCTTACAAACGTCATTATCAAGCTATACATGTCAAGCCATCAAGTTATGCATTTCTTCATATCTGTCTAAGTACCACATCTCCTAAGATTATCAAGAATTTATCATATGCAAATTTCTATTGAGAAGACGTACTATTTTGCTCTTAGTTAATACCGGAGCAAATGTCTTTTATAAACGCACAACGTAATTGCTTCAAATATTATCTTGATATCATTGTACGAAATATTTCTTGAATTTTATTGTGGAGTACACATGGGAGGAATTGGTATATTTGTATCTCACATACAGCGAAGCAAAAGAGAATGATCACTAAGAATGAACACTGTACAATGACTTCCAAGTAATCCTACCTTTTCGAGTTTTGGTCAACGACCGCGAAAAAATTGTTAGTTTGTCATCTCAAACAGTAATTAATACATGATGTTTGCAAAATTTATGGAGGTAAGAAATGGAAAATGAAGCTTTGACTAAATTTGATTTAGTTATCCGAATTAGTGGCGTGTTCTATACAATAGACACATGCACTTCTATCACGTTCAAAAAATGCAATCTGCTGTGCAAAGATTACACACATATAATTATGCAGTGCATTCACTTTGTGCAGTGGACATTGAGGGTGAAGATTAGAGATTCACGATTTCCTGTATTATTCATTGATGGGGCAACATTCAGCAAAGAAGGCATTTATTACGTGCGCAACCACCAAGTTTGGTCTGACAGTAATCCTCAATATACTATTTCTCATAAGCAACAACAGAAAAAGAATTACCTAGTAGTCCCTTATATCATACCAGACCACTTGACCGGCGTAGCAAACCATGTCTTCTTGGAAAAGCGCTTTCCAGATTATTGCAGGCTGTTACGCTTTCCATGCAGAGAGACATGTGGTTTAAGCACGTTAAAGCCCTAGAATATTTTCAAGGATGGCCCGCGTAAGTTTTTGAATGTCACTTGTCCCGCATGAGGGATCAGATGTTGCGGACATTTGGCTTGACATTCTAGTTTTCTGGTGAAACATTTTACTAGTAATTATAGTGTACGGGACGGCTATGAACTCAGGTGAAAATCTCGTCGTATTGCTTCCGTGGACAAATTAACTCACACCCAAGAATTTTAGAGACTGTGAGCCAGTTGTTCTTTCACTGATGCCAGCTGCGCAACGACACGCGTGATTGGCGTTGTAGCATTTGCGCTATTAGTTTTTTTCTAATAAAAATTCTGTTAATGTAATTTTTTGTATTGCTAATAACTTTCTCAATGCTGTAAGCCCAGGTTGGACTTCTAATTTCTTCCCCTTAAATTGGAATCCAACTTCATGTTTTTAATTATTGTTCGTTGGATGGGTATTGTTACTTCTCTTAATTTGTAAACAAACAAATTAGAATCATATTGCATATTATCTATTATTACACATGGAATATTTGAGTAAAATTATGAGTAAATAGAAAAACTTAATGCAACCCCCTTTGAATATGATATATATGATTATAGAGAAATTTGTCTACAGTTCATATTCTGTAACAATTAATTCTCTGCTACTGTTTTTAAAGAAACGTTATCACACATGATTGGTAGTTATTTTTGCACTTCCCAACTTTTTTATTGTCACAGTCATCTTATAATTCCATTTCTTTTTTTAATCTTGCTTGCCAATGAATGTATTCTAATATTCTGAAGAAAACTGGGCATGTTTTTATCTAATACTTCTTTTTCAATTATTGATTCAGAAAAATCAATTGTTGGGAGAAGTTTAGCATCGTTCTGATTCTTTGTATTAACCGAGTCAGAAAACAGCACTTACCTCTTTTTTCAGCTTTAAACACCTATTTATGTGATTTCTTCTCTTTTTCAATTTCCGATCAATGCTTTGCATAACGTTTTGTTCAGCACGCTGCTCCATACCACATTCCCTAATTGGATAAAATTTCAAACCACAATCCTCGACATTTTTCAAGTTACTCATCTTTATTTTTGTACTTGCCATATGAGAATATTAAAGAATTATTTTGTATATTTTTTATTATCAAAAAAGTATTTAGTTTCCTCATAGGCAAAATTTTCTTTATAGAAAACTACAGTTTCGTCATTGCTTTCTATTTTAAATTTTTATTTTTTGGAGAAAAAGTTTACCTATTTTTAAGATATCTTGCATATCATTTATATTACAATACATCCTATTTATTACGAATTGTTTTTCTTTTAAAATTAAATAATATCAATTAACTTGAAATGTTATATGAGACAGAAGAATTAGTATGTTACTTAAATTATGATATTTATTTTCAAACAATTGCCTCTTATATAAAAACATTAGGGAATTATGGATCCACTGGCATTAAATCTGTTAGATTTTATTTTCAACCATGAATCTTGTGTTTCAATATATTATATTTCAAGTGATCTCACGAGAATATATTTTAGTAACAAGATTTACGAGAATGAATTGAAACAAAGTTCGTACTTATGTATATACTTATAAAATGTTTTTGTTATGGTCAATTTTTACTTGTAGATGAAAGTTTAAATAATACTCTCACTGAGAAAAGTTCTTGATGGTATATTATATATAAATAAATAATTATTTTTTAAAATGAAATATATTCATAAATTTTTATTTTTTTAAAATAAAATATATATATTAAAATTAAATATTTTAATAAAATTCTATATCTATAAACTATAATATTTAATTTTAATATATATATATTTTTATTGAAATACACAATTTTATTAAAATATTTTATTAAAATATATAATTTTATAAATATATAAGTTATTAAAATATTTAATAACTTATATATTTTAGAGTTTTACTTTTAAATAAATATATCCCTTTAGAATTTAAGTATTTCTATAAACATTTTATAGGCTATTAGATTGCTTTCAATAACAATTAGTTCTCATGGTATCTCTTCTCTTTATTATCCAATACAGCTTTCTGAGCAGCTTTACTGTTTTAATAGAATTAACTAAGAAGGATTTGTAAAGATTATGGTGACAAAATATTAAAATGATAATTAGGATAAGAAGAAATTTTTTGAATTTAAATACCAAAGATTTTCTTCTTTCCATTAAAATGTAATTTTTATTTTATAAAAAAGTTATATTCAATGCTGAAAATCCAATTTTATGATAAGCATTTGGAATCGCTTTTTTTAGTCTAACTTTTGGTATAAACGCTCTGTAATATTGAAATATTATAAAATGAAAGTTTCTGGTATATTTTTCTTTTTAATAATATTTAATAATATTTTTAAAATATTTGCCTTTTTAAAATTGATTTGAAATCTCTAAATTAAACTTTTAGCCAATACATAAAGACAATCAATAAGTATAAATATATTAAAAAATATAATATTTAATATTGTTTAAAAAATTAATAGTTTATGGGGTTAATTAGGTGATTAAATTATAAATTTTTATGAATAACATAACTTACGAATAATGCTTTCGTTTCTATTTTTATACATTAAAAAAAATTATATAAATGTATTAGTACCAAAACAATTTTAAAAAATTTGCATTTTAAATACGTTTGAAAAATAACTGCAATAAAATTAAATATCTCACTTGCATTTCAAAATTCTAATAAAATTTCCTGTTTATTTGCAGGCTGACAATTTGATCACAAAAATAAACTAAACACCATTTAAATCTAAACATTGATAAATATTTTAATGAAAATGAAATCTGTAGTGCATTATTGATGCTTTTATCGATTGAGTGGCTATATTTTCAGAAAATAAGGATATGCTAAACAATTTCCTCAGTTAATAAACCTAACTTTCTTCAAAATAATGCCTATTAATGTGTGTGGGTTGAATTATATTTAACAAACCATATTCTTGTTCTAATGGTACATTTCTTGAAAGTACAATTGTATATAACCTTAAACAAAAGGATAGAGTTTAAATTTAAAAATTAATTATAACCAATATGGGCAGTTTATTTTTTAATATTTAAAAAAATGCAAAAGTTTTCTTAAAATTTAACTATTTCCTCCAACCACTTAACCAAATCAGCAACCATTCCAACAACCTCTTAACCAAATCAAATGAAATATTCATATTTTATTTCTATTTCAAATATTTACAGCAGCACAGATTAATATATGCAACAGATATTTTTATAACTTTACTTTTACGAGCTAAGAAATAAAATTTCGAAAATAGAAAGTATTTTCTGATAAAAGAAGTACTAAAATAGAAAAACTTCTAGTCAATGCTAAGAGAAAGCATGTAAGTGTTAAATATTAATTGCAACATAAATTCATTTTTTGATTTCTTGTTTCTAGTTCAGTAATTTTTTTCAATACTATTGCACACAAAATCGTAATTCATTTTACTCAAAATTGAACAAACAATCTTATTATCTAATGTACACCCAATTAGCAATTCAAAACAGTGGAAGCAGATGCTCCATGACATGGAATAGGGATTGTTGTAAAAAGTTTGGGACTGGTTAAATATATGCAAGATATTATTTATAGGTAACACGCATAATCGTATGTAAATATTTCTAGAATCATTTATTTAACGTTTTTATTATATTTGCTTCTTTTTTGTTTGATTTATAAATAAGTTAAAGAATTTAAAAAATGTTTAATGTTTTCAAAAAGTAAATGCCTCAGTTGTGATATTTTTATACAACCCCAGTTATATTTGTTCGAACAGATTTACTTTTTTTCCCTTTCAATGGTTTGTTAGATCACGTAAATGGCGTATAAAATATAAATTTTACCGATTATCGATCAATTTCTCTTAAAACAAACTATAATTAAAATTTATAAGGAGATAATATTTATTGAATCTAAACAACAAAATGCAACCTATGAAAGAAGAAAAGATATTAGTTTACTTGAAATAAAATGTAAAATAAAATTGAAGAACTTCAAATTGATTTGAAAACATTATTAATTGCTTGAAAAAGTTTTTATGATTGCTTTTGTTGCAATATTGTTTTATAATGGAAACATTTTTCGAACTGAAAGAGCATTTATTTATGAGTTTGAATATTTTTCTTATATATTTGGTTATAAGAAAAGCTTAATACAAATCAAACGCTGATTGAAGTTTCTAAAAAATTACAATATTTTAACATTTTTATTAAAATACCTTAAGCTTTTATTGAAATAGCTTATTCATAAACATTGTTGATTATAATTTGTTGAATAAATTTAAAAGTGAAACATATTAAGGAACATAATTTTAAAATTATTTTGTAGCATGGAAAAATTATAAAAACCAAAATTTTTAAAGGTTCATTTTTTTTTAAATTTTTAAATAACGAATATTTTTAATAAAATTGAACGAAATTTCATTTGAAGGTGACATTTTTTTATCAAACAACAATTTGTTGTACATTTTAACAGTATAAAATTCATGTTACAATAGGTATACTTAGTTATTTAAATTTTTTAAGAATATATGCAGTCTCTGATGAAAAGTACCGCATTGTGAAATATTATGAGTAGCAAAAATTCTAGATTCATATCACAAAATTTAAGAAATAAGACAAATAATTAGGGGAAATCTCTTCCTCAAAATTAAGTTATTTTATAGTTTCAAGCAGAAAATGTAAATGGAATTTTTAGTTCAGGTTGATCAATTAAAGCTATAATATTATAATTGTTTTACATTTGTACTATATTATGAGAATTCAATACATTTAATTTTTTTATACATTTTTTACTTTTTAATTATAAAACTTCTTGATCAAATACTGATTTTTTCTAGCGAACTCTTTTAAAAGAATATTTTTTACTTCTTATTAAGAAAAAATAGTTCGTAAAATTTAAATTTTCATTAAATGTCTCTCTGCTCCATTTCTAAGTTAACACTAGTTATGCTTTTATTTATGTATGCATATTTATAATTATACATTTATTTATATAGATGAATACATTCATTTTATGTATTCAAAATCAATAAATACAGTCTTAGTAAAAAAAACTCAATCTTTATAATTTTTATATCTTTTCCCTCATAATATTTCTTAGGAATTTCTCAAAGCTTTTTAGGGAACTTACAAAATCTTAAGAAAAATATAAAAAAACTTTAGAATAAAGATGTCGCTATTGTACGACTGAAATAGAAGTTATTTCTTAAGGCTTTTTTCACAATCTGAGTAGACATTGTGCCAGACAAGCTCTTGGGAGACATATAAATTGAAGGAAAACAGAACTTTCTCTTAGGTTTACAATTTATTTTAATGTTTTCTTTATTTACTGTATCGTAAATATTTTTTATACGTAGAAGATAAATAAGTTTGCAAAAGTCATAATTTATATAAATATATACAATTCATTATAGAATATAAAAAGTTTCTTCGAATAAATTGTATCGCTGAGGAAGAAATAAGACAAGTGAAAGTAAAGTATTAAAAATTTTATAAAAACTGCTTTGAATATTTAATTTTTTGTTATTCCCCCCCCCCAAAAAAAAGCTTAGAGATTTTCAGCAGCATAACAATGAAAATATTTTTGTTAAATCTGAGTACTGCATAAATGTTTTCTGAACATAATTAGCAGAAAATTTAATAAAAATACATTTTCTTATTTTTTGGTATTTAAGGTAATATCTTATTAATTCTTTTTTATGCTATTTCAATTTTTAAAGCACACAATATGATTAGCAATGGAAAAAATGTTCATAGAATGCGGTTAGTACAAATATAAAAATAATTATGGTTTCTTATTTCATGTAATTAAAATAGAATTTAAAATATCTTAAAATGTAATTTATATACTACAATACACATATACACATTTTTAAACTGACACTCACGCACACATACACACATTGTAATATTAAACTCAGTTTAAACTGTTTCTATATAGAACCACATAATCTGATTTTATGCTACAAAAGTTTTCGAGTTTTCAGTATTACATACATTTCCTTCTCAGCAGATGGTTGAAATTAATAACAGCATGGAGATTATTTGATGGTTGGTTTTACAATAGAGAACTTATTTCTATAATCAATAAAATCCTAATTGCGTATTTATTTAGATTGTATTTAAAAGTTGTCTTTTAGGTTTTCAGCAACAAAACTTATTTTCTAATTAATTTTTGGTCAGGTTTATGTTTGAAAACATTTCCACCCAGATTGCTTAGAATCAATGAGGGGTAAAAGCAAACCCAAGTTATTTTACTTGTATTGTTAATCAGATACATTTTACAAGATTTTAAAATTAACTTTTCAAAAAGCCTTAAAAAAGAAGATATGTTTTCAGTGATCTTCATCAAATTTATTTTTCTTAATTTTTTTTCTTATTGGCATTTAATTTTAATTTCATACCTATTTGTTTCTTAATCATAGTTATTGCACTTTAAATATCAATTCGAATTCTTTTGAAGTTAAAAAATATACCGTTAGGAAAATAGTTAACACATAACAAAATACACCAATAGATAAACACCATTAGATTAAAAACCAAGTATAATGGAGAAATAAAATAAAGTAAAGTATGTTAACTAGTTTCATATTGTGATTCCATTAATACCAATGATGCTAATTTTGAAAACAATCATTTACTGTTGATAATCAAAACTTTTGTTTTGAGGAATGCTTTAATTTTTAGCAGATCATTGCATTTCTTAAATACTTTAAGGAGTTTGTTACACTTCAAATCTTATAGAAGCATTTATATTTATTTTTATTCTTATTCATTATTATTATTCTTATAGAAGCATTTATTAAGCATTTTTAATATATTTATTCATTATGTGCTATTTTCGTTTTTAGCTATATCTTGAATGTCATTAAAGCTTGCAATATTTTAATGACTGAAATATTTTAGTCAATTATTTAGTAAAGAAGTAAAGTTTTCAGTTTTTTTAATCAATTTGATTCTACTTAATGCTTAAAAAGAAAAAAAAAATGTTATATACATCTGGTTTCTTCATACACCTCTATAAAGTGAGCGATTATTAGTTTTCCATGTTTCCTTCTTTAAGAAGATTAAATATCTCGATGAACATACATGCCAATGGTAAAATGCTGATAATATTGAAAGAATTTAACATATACAGCCAGAACAATTCTGAAATTGTTTTTTTTTATCAGTCAGTATTTTGAAATTAATTTAATTTACAATAGTCACGTACTTGGAAAATCAGTCTTATAACCATTTTACTGTATTTGAGAAACAAATAAATCAAATTCCTAATCACCAAAAATATTAACACTCAAAGTAGAATTTGAATTCATAAACTCTAAAATTGAAAATAAAAGCGATAACCATTCCTTTATCTGCTAGGTTTTACCAAATATACCAAACATTTGCATTTTGTCAGAATATATGTTGAATGCTAATGAATATTTTCTAATTTAAAACATCAATTTTTTACATCTTCTATTGTAGGGCTATCATCTAGGTTATTAGCAATCGTATAATTAACTTTTTTTTAAATTCTAGCATATATTACTATTAAAAAATTATAATTGTTTAAGTATTAAATACCTTTCCTTCTATTAAAGTGAAAATGTCATTATCAATAATGTTTACAGAAATTAGAAATATTCGTCTTCAATGATTAGTTTTTTACATTTAACATTAGATTTCAACAAGAATATGGAACAGGATATTTCTTATATTTCAATATTGCGACTAATAAGTGTTCTTTTGAGACTTTATGCTGAAAAACAAAGCATTTGAAATACATACCTAGATAATTTCTTACCATTGTCGTAATTTCTTCCTTACCTATTTTTCTTCCTTACCTATGAACGAGAAATTATGATGATGAAGCATTATAGAATGAAATTTTATAATTGTTACCAAGATTCATTACATTGTTTTTAAATGATTTTTTTAATTATATATATGTATATATTGTTATTCTATTTATAAAGTCTGAATATATATATTTCAATTGCGAACAAATATTGTTTTCTTATTGTTTAGACACTATTACCATTATAATATTTCTGTAAAATTAAAATTAAAAGAAAAAATGTATTTCAAAATATTATTTATATTAAATATTAATATAAGTAGTAAAAAAATATACAAGTTAAACTTAAGTAATAATATTTACAGTGAATGAAATAGTTTTAATTGACTTTTATATTACAAGTGTTCCAGGTTAGTAAGTCCTATAGTTAAAGCATCATTTTTCATTTAATTATATCCGCAAGTTATTTTATAGAAACATGTTACTAAAAGTTATTTTATAAAAAATTGCATTTAATTATTTTATTCTATGAGCACAGATAATGAACAGCTGCTGCATATCAAACGGATATTTCTAATCAAGTATAAGTTGATATTTTAATTAGTATTTAAGGAATTCTTGATTATCACTGTAATCTTTAATTCCAAAATATGTTTTTTATTTTTGCTTTCTCGTTATTGATTGCATTAGTTTTGAAGATTAAAAAAAGAAAATGTTTCATTCTGATTAAACGTCACAAAGAATAAAGGATAGACTGTTCACACAATTTATTGTAGACATACTGAACAGAATTGAAAGGAAAACAAATTAGCTTATTTTTACAATGAAATTAATTTACTTTTAATAATATGTTTTTACAACGCAAACATGTTGTTTTGAAAGAAAATGTAATTAATACAAAAAATCTGCTTTCGTCTGAAGATTATTAATCTTTCAAATCAAGGTTAAGCATCTAGAAATAATTAAACTTTATGTATGAAGCTTGCAATTTAATTCATGCTTCATTATTTATTGTTAACTTTTTTCTAACAGTTCAAAATGTTTTTTCCTCAAGAAGAATTATGGATATTGTATAGTTGATTAAACATTTAATTTAAATGCTTTCTCATTTTACACACATATGCATGATGAAACATTCAAACATTCGAAATATATAATGAAATGATTTTAAGATGGTACTTTGTTTTTGTTTGTCATTATCAGATAGTGACCGATAACTAGAAACTTAGTTAAAATAAGACTTTTTATAGATATTTACACGAGCATGCGTATTTAAGAAATACATTAATTTATATTTCCTAAAAGGAAACATTCAAATAAAAATACGCAATTTCATCAAATTTTCAATCCATCTTAAATATGACAAATCTTTTCAGTTTTAATATACTGTTTTTAAACTTCTAAATACGAGTATATGTGAACATATCCCAAAATAAACTCACATCAAGTTTCTTTAAAAAGATAAAAACAATCTTGATGACAAATTTTCTAAATTTTCATGCTATAATTTTTAAAAATTAAGTTTGAATAAAAATTTTCTGCTTTTTATTCTTTTCGTGATACAACATTACTGGAACTAACAAGACAGAATGCGGTTAATACATACTGAAACTAACAGCAAAAGTGCTACACTTCTAATATTCAGTACTAGTTTTACAAGTAACATGATCAGTATATCAGGATAATAAAATCAATATAAATAATTCTCATATTTTTATTCCTTTTACAGCTGGTATTAAATCAGATTAATACATTTTCTTGCATTTATTTCAAATATGTTAAGCAAATTTGTATTTTATGTTCATTATACCGAATTTAAATGCTTTACAATTTTATATATTTAGTTTTGTGCCTTTATCTTGTGATGTGATGAATAATGACGAAAATTTTTATTCAATACCCATTTTTTATTCGAATTACCAATTTTTCTAGTTATCATAATTTACTACTTTGCTATTAAACTCTTAGAAATAGTATAATTTACTATGAAACCAATAAATTATTTTTTAATGTTTTATTATATTTAATTTCTAAAGTATCACACTTCAAATCAAATAAGATTGCTTCACACAGTTAAATTAAAACAATTCCTTAAAACTTTGTATTTAAAGGGTTTATTTCAATCAAGTTTTGTGTACAGTGTGCACAAGCTGATAAAAATTATTCTGTTTCACATCTTGTAATTTCATTCAAGTTTTAATTCCACTTCATTAAGGGTTACGTTATTGCAAGTAAAGGATAGTGAAATATGTAGTATTTAACTTATAGACTGGCTTTTCAAGATGCTACAATTTTTGCGTTTATGGTTTAAAATTCCTTAATTCAAGAGATACTCTAATAGGTTTTTAAACATTAAATAAACAATAGCCTTATAAAAAGGTATCTTGAATTATGGATTTTAATAAATTTTTAATAATTAATATGTCAAATGTACTACTTGAATGCTTTTTAAATTTTCAAAGAGAAAAACTGAGTATATAATTCACACATAAGATTTTAAATTTCCAGGTATGATTTAATATCTTGATGCTTTATTTATAGTGTTTTGCTTTTTTTGATTATAAACATTTACAGTGACCATTCTTGACAATAACTGATGAAGATTACATATTATGAAAAACCATGGGTGATTTCGTCTGTTAAATCACTTATTTCATATTATTTGCTTTTCACACAATTATTAATAAAATATTTTATTGTTTTTACATTTTTTCAAATTTACTTTTTATTTATATCCTAATTTTATAAATTTAAATGTTTATTAATTACAAAAATAAATTAATATTTTGTAATTTACTTTTACATACCAATTTTTATAATATTTTAAATGCGTAATTTTGCGCAATCATTATATGGAAAATTTCGGCATTTAACATAGGCAATTTCGTCTCATGAATCACTGTATTTTATGAATGTATGCGTTTCATAATTATCAATAGAAAATTTTATTTTTTTCATCTTTTTTTAATTTTCCTTGTTATTTATATCCCAATTTTATATTTGCTTATTATTTATAAAGCATAAATTAATATTGAATTTTATCATTTATTTTTATATACTAGTTTTAATGGTTGTGCAATTTTAAAAACAGTCAATATCAGAATTCATTTTCAGTACTTCATTAATGTATTTCTCTGAAAATACTATTATATGAATTTTAACATATCTGAAATGTAAGGAGGTTCTTGTCAGTTTTTTTGCTGTATTGTACAAATATTTCGATGATGAAACCACTTTTAGCATTATAAAGGAAATATAAAAAATATTTTAATCGATTTTTTAAAACTGTTTATATTTAATTTTAACAATAATTTAATTCAAGTTTTGTGGAACAGTAATTTTTTTATGGATTTGAATATTTCCTTGAATTGTATTTTTAATTTTCAATTTAATTTTATATACAAAAAATATGTCAGCAATTTTAGAGTAGGCAGTTTTTTTTT